>JADANM010005443.1:3643665-3688387 GCA_026213755.1 Eurema hecabe
ATACATCCATATTGGGTGTGGTATAATTTTGTATATAAGGAGTTTATTATTGATCGCCAGTTTCTGGTTTATAAGCATTGTTTTTTTTACAATTTTAACGTAATCCTTTTAAAAAAATCGACGAAACGTAAGCGTAAAGTTTTCTAATTCTGTATAGAAAACAGTATCAGTAAATTTCAGACATAAGTGCAATTTTCAGTGCATTTTTTGGGTAACGAAAGCTTAAAAATTGGGCTCCCTAATTATACTCGTGCAGCCTAATTCTTTTACACGAAATTCCTTTCACGTCGTTCTAAAAACAATGTTTGAAGCGAAAGATTTTCAATATCGCTAAGTGTGAATGTAAAGCCGTATAATAGCCCTTTCATTGCTGTTTACAGCCTCCACTTACTATCTCTAATGGACCATATGCACTTTATTGTCGAAATTGCATTTGCCGGATGAAAATTCCAAGGCCTTTTTGTGTTTACGACGTTTGTGGATTGCGGGGCCCTCCTAAGGACGCAATTACGTTTTTATTCGATATCGTTTCACTGACATTTTTGCGTGCAACATATTGTGTATTTATTAAGACGATCTTTTGGTGAAAAAGTTACCTTACCTAACTTAGTAGTGAGGGCTTCTGCAGTTCAATTTCTACGCTAGAAATCTTTTTTTTTAATTATATAAACATTTTTAGATTCTTTATTTTTATGTTATCTTACCATTTCATAAGCTTTGTTTTTAGGGACTCCTTTCTTAGAATAATCATTTCCTTAAAAACAGAACCAACTTTATTTAATCCAAGAGTAAGTGCCTCCTTCATAAATTATAATGATATAATCTCTATATAGAATCGCAAATTATCTCACGCATACAAGGCGAGGATAAACGCATTGTAAATTGATAGAATTAAGTCGTATCCTGACCCTTCTTGATAAAGCCCAACCTTACACGAGCCATTAAATTTTCTACTAATTACACGAGGATTTCCTACGGTTATTCACATATCATTAACTTTTTACAGCGAAACGGCTCTAACAAATAACGTTTAAAACGCTTAGTCCATGGTCCAAGATAATTAGGGGTTGGAAGTATGGAATAGGCTGGGGTTGTTTGGATTTATGAACCACGTAGTAGTACCACGCGATTTTGCCAGCATATTTCCTGTTCTCGTTGCAAAACCGAGATGAAAAAAATGAAATAAACTATTAATTATATTACCTATATTCATTTGCGTGAGATAATTCACTTTTGATATATTAATACTTGGGTAGAAGAATAGATAAGCAGATTGAGTATCTGAATACAAAATTTCGTCCATTTTTTTAAACCCTTTTTTTCACGAAAAATGTAGCCTGTGTTAAGCTCTTTTACGAGCCCTACATCTCAAGATACTGTCTATATCTGTACCAAGTTTTATCATATGTAGTTTAGGACGAAAACGTAATAGAGACGCCAAGAATTTCTTACGAATTAATATAAGTAGTTTCGTAATTTGAGTTAAGTCAGCTAACTTGTATAGAGTATAGAACACACTTAGCGCAGTACCATCTTGTGCGAGTACGTCGCACGCGTCTGATATATCGTGGTTGTGTGCAGCAGAATGAGTTTTAAGCCTTTGTGTTCGTTCCAAAGGCTTATATTTACGGCTGTAGCTGGCTCGTAACCAAACTAACCTACGAGTTACGAAATACTTAATTTATCCTTGTGCATGCGAAATTCAAAGAGCTCCCATACAATACAATAAACACTGCGGCATTTGCCAAACGCAATACGAGTTTTTGAAAAAAATGTTTATTGTTATTTATTTATTTATTTATGTGGATTTCATTTCTTTGCTCACGGTTGGTAGTGGCGTTCAATGTGTTGTATGGATAGCTGAATGTATGATCCATGATCAAGTTTTGATTTTTATTTCAATATTCGGATTCAAACATAGAAAATACTAGTTGCTATCCATTTTTTTCGAAACCTATTCATTGAACACAAATAAATAAATCTTTTCGTGTAATATAATTTGAGTAATTTAGAAATAGAAGCTTTTAACGTCTTTAAGACCATTCAGCTATTGTTGGAATTACGATAATATTTCATTCTTAAATTTCCAACTTCTAACTTTCGATACTAGACTTATATTAAAGTGTAAAGCACCCTTAAACGCTAAGTTTAAAAATATGCAAATTGTATGTTGCAAAATTCGTTACACAAATTATGTACAAAGATTTTACCATGTTATAACAGTAATACAAAGGAAGACATTCGCAAAACAATGCGACAGCGTAACAATAAATTTAAAAACTGACAAAAATAGCTATTCCATTTGCATAACAGCATTTAGTCAGTAAAAGCATGGCGAGCCGTCGTTTAGATATCCTATTTAAATTTTCAACAGCACTGGCTACTATCGAGCGGGATATTAGTGCTCATAAATTATTTTATCAAGCGATAGTGCTGTAAGCTTTATCGATCGCGAAGCAAATTGGTCGACTTATTTCGCATTTTCCGTCATAACGCCCTAACGCAGATTCAGTAGGGACACGCTGTTATTGCAATTTATTAGCCGTCGACAAACACTGTCCGTCTAATCGATGTTTGAGATTTATGAGATCAGCGGAGCGTCCGATTAAAAGGGCAAAAGAAGAGATAAATGTCTCTATTCTAATGCTGTCTATATTTTATCGATTGGTAGCTTACCCTATAGATTGTGGATTTTTAAAGGGGAGGGCGTGGGAATTATTCTATATAATTAATCGGGATTAACTGGCTGGTTATTATAGACGACGAAGATTAAAAAATTAGACTAATCTATGAGGTATTTGCAATAAAGACTTTGAACAAAATGGAGTTTAAACCTCAGTCCAGTATTACGTGAAAGTTCCGTAGTTTTCGTTATCGCAGTAGCGTAGTATGAGGAGATTCTTTCGGGAAATATTTTTAGCTCAGTATGAGGCATTGCAGGCTCGTTTAATTATCCACATTCCGGGGCCGGACAAATTGTCCGCTACCCCGGATATTAATTTCGATACATTGTCCCCGCTTCGTTTGTTGCTCAGTCATTACTCTAAAATGAGGAAAATTTTGCTTGAGATTAAACACGTTGTCTACATTATTGCTTAAGAAATGTTTTCGCAACATTTTACGTGTTCGTTTTTAAAGCTTTGTGGAGGTTTTCGATGCGACAATAACGACAAATGAGATCGAAATAAAATAAGTCATTCTTTAGCTAGCTTATAGGTAATAGAGTCTAAAGAAATGAAGCCGTTAGCCCTTAAATAATTTTGATTAAAATCCTTATAGTTACAAATCAGTATCATTATTAGTTGTTTCGCAGGCAATTCTAAACGCATCTAAGCTCCCGCGCCCCGCGGAGACGTATTAAGATATGGATTATTTATACAGTGTCTTATTTTGCGAATCCAATTTCCGGATGAATACACAGTCTGGTTGTAAATAACATACACAAAGCCGTGGAATCGTTCGATACATTATGCAGACCACGCTCCGTTGCGCGCAGCAATGAGCTCTGTAAATACGCCGCTACTGAAACGATTTTCCTCTTTCTAATTTTTCTCATCAAATGAACGCACATTGCTGGATAATTCTAGAACTTTCTGCCTCTTTCGTGATTTACGGTGATCGTGGTGCATAGTTGATGACGCTTTTTAACTTCGTGCCTTTGCTAACTTGCTAATGTGATTTATGTTTCGACGACAATGTAAAAACAAGATAAAAGCCATAATTACATTTTAATGTACGATCTACGTATAAATAATGACTGGTAATAAACACGTATATGTGATTTTTTTATGTATCTATATATTGTTTGTAATAAAATAATACTATGTTAGATCTAATAAGGTATAAAGGTATAGTAAGGTAGGAATGTCTCGAAATAACCATGACCATAATACTTAAAACCCGTTCATGTTTGATAAAATCGTCGAATACCCAAAAATGCACAATTGCTCAGAACTACGCATCTTGCAATAAATTTTTATGTTACAACTTTTTGTTATCGTGCACATGTTTCTATGACATTAGTTTTGAAGAATGGCATGATATCTTAACTGTGAGTATCACAACAGAGGGAATCTCCCCTAAGCAAAACAAAGCCATAATGTTTTTTTTTGTTCGGGAAAGGAGAAAAAACTGTATCCGTAGAATATACGTGTGGCGTTATTAGCGGAACGTCATACACGCCGAGTGCCTATCATCTACGTCAAAAGACAGTATTTCATTTCTTTCCCCGGTATAGTTTTTCGGCGCTTGTCTCTCGGGCGCGACAGAGGAAAAGTCGTGATTTAGAAACGACAAAAATGCTATTTTCGTAACAGGCTGTGTGTGAACGTTCGTTGTGGGCTCGCGTGACATATTTTTCTAGTGTCGAGGATGACAAATCGCAAGATAAATCACAGCGAAAGCCAGCTTTTCTTTTAAAAGTTTTATTTCAACATTATTCGTAGTGGGAGGTTTTCCTGTTATTTCTGACGTCCTCATTTATACTTTGCTGTTCATTGCGTTGATTTTTGCAATATAAAACTAAATGCTGTAATCTAAGCTTCTATCGTTTCTAAATACATATTATACTACGAAACTATCTTTACAGATATGTATATTATTTTGTTCCATAATAGTAACATGCAAATTGATTTTATTCTTAGCAAAGCTTCTACTCTATCAGTATTCAAAGAGCCACAATAGATTATTGATTGCATTTAGAAAGTTATAAAAGATATAAGTGTGGTGGAGGTAGATCTTAAGTAGTAATTTCCGCCGGCGTCGCTTTCAAGAGCGTTCGTCCATAAACCCCGACTATACTTTAAACGAAAATTATATGTCATAAAGTTTTAAAACGGTGCGCTTTTACTGAATACGTTTGATAACAATTATAACCTTCTTAATAAATACGCTGCTTTCAAGATGATTGACATTTAAAATAAAAATGAAATTCGCGCTCTTGTCAATTTAGGTTAAAATATTTTGCAAACACTAAGGAAAAGTCCATGATAGTACCAAGCGTGATTAATAAAGAAATTGCTTATAACAATGTACAGGAACGCCTACCAACGCGGTATGCTTACTGTATTTTTTAGCGTAGGATCGAAGCCTTTGGCTATTTGGGACGTGGTGACACAGGATGGATACGTATCAAGGTTTTTAGATCAAGATATTAAATCCATGGTTTTAGAAATAGGAGGAAGTAACGTTAGTACAACTTACATCACGTGCCCAAAAGGCAACAAAGTGGTTTTAGGCATAACGATGCCCTTTTTGGTGATGATAGTTAAGAATTTGAAAAAGTATTTTTCTTTTGAAGTGACCATACTCGATGAAACTGGCACTAGGCGTCGATTTCGCGTATCCAACTTCCAAAGCAGTACCCAAATATTACCCATGTGCACCGTAATGCCGATCGGTCTTTCTGATGGATGGAATCAAATACAATTCAATTTGGCGGAATTCACTCGCCGGGCGTATAAAAAGCAGTACGTTGAAGTACAAAGGCTGAAAATCAACGCCAATATTCGATTAAGAAGGATATACTTTACGGAGCGGCTGATTCCGGAAGATGAATTGCCGGCTGAGTATAAGCTATTTTTCCCATTAATTTCAAAAGGCAAAGGTAAACAAGCTGCTCAAGCTGATAAAAAAACTGCGTCACAGCAGGCAATTAAGTCTGCCACGAAGCTGGAGGCGAAGCCTGAGGAAGTTAAAGGATCGAAGACATCAGTACATACGATCAAGAAAACACCGTCTCAACAATCTCGAAGAGGCTCGAAAGCAGCCGCAGAAGCCGTAGAAGCGGCAACACCAGTGGCAGCGCAGGACGATAAAGATACTCAAGTTGCAACTGAAAATGTCACAGAAGGCACCGAGCCGTCAGAACCGGCAGCTGAACCGGAGCCTCCTGCAACTCCTGACGCTACCGAACAGACTGAGCCGACTGAAGCCGGGGAAGATGCCGCAGAACCGGAACCACAAGAGGAACCTGCACCTCCTGAAGAAGCTCCACCTGCAGAGGCAGAAGCTCCCGCAGAAGAACCTACACCAGAATAACTCAAGCCTTAAGTTGTTTAAGCTGAGTGCAGCCAACTAGAATCGTTTGTCATTCAAAGACAAACTTGACTTAATATGATTAATATTGTTTTTAATCTATGGTCTCGTGATGTATACGTTTACTTTTGTTAATAAACTTATTCTTAGTATCTGTTGTTTTATATGATTAAAACAATTACAATTGTAAATTAAAAATTACACTCAATAACTTGTTAATCCAATTGTTTAATATTAAATATCTATTTAATTTTATTCTTCACACCATTTAAGTTTAGTTTCACAAAAGACTTGTTGAAGATTATAATAAACTTCTAGTTGGCAATAAATTGTATAGTTACCAGTTACCCGTCATACACACTAAAGAAGTTTCATATGAATAGCTGTGTACTAAATAATATTCGAGTTTATAGTTTATACGAAGCAATAAATCCTCTCAAAGAAACAAAAGCCAAGTTGACATTGTCGGGTTATGCATTGCGTCATAAAAGTGTCATTCACTACACTCGATTGTCAAAATAAATGTTGCACAATGTTTAAAAATACATATCAAAGTGGCTTACTATCAATATTTTACAGTTGCGGTTCAAACCCGTTAGCAATATGGGAAATGGAAGTTCAAAATGGCCACATAAAGCGATTAACCGACGCGGAGGTTAACTCCGTAGTTCTAGAAATAGTGAGTACAAACGTCGCGACCACGTACATAAGTTGTCCGAAGCGCAATCAAACGTTGGGCATTAAATTACCCTTCCTCGTCATGATCGTCAAAAACTTAAAGCGATATTTCTCATTCGAAATCACTATTCTCGATGACAAGGGTATGAGGAGGCGCTTTAGAATTTCAAACTTTCAATCAACGACGAAAATCAAACCTTTCTGTACGAGCATGCCGATCGGTTTGTCGGGAGGATGGAATCAGATTCAGTTCAATTTGGCTGATTTCACAAGGCGCGCATATGGTTCACAGTTTATTGAAACCCAACGCGTGCAAATTCATGCCAACGCTCGTTTGAGGAGGATTTACTTTAGCGAGAGATTGTTCTCCGAGGAGGAATTGCCGCAGGATTATAAATTATATTTGCCGTTGGACCGTAAGCAGAAGAAAGGGAAGCCGGAGAAGAAAGAGGAGCCTCCGCCGGTGGCCGCTGCGCCGATCCCGCCTCCGGTTGAGCAGATTCAGGCACCTGCACCAGTGGCGGAGACTCCGAAGGAAGAGGTTACTCCAGCCCCAACGACGCCTGCTACGACTGAGCCTGAGGAAGAAAAGCCTGCTGGCGAAGGGGAAGGCGAGGTGCCCGCTGAGGTGCCGGCCGAGGCCGAGGCAGCAGGTGAGGCACCGACTGAAGCAGCAGAAGGCGAGCCAGAGGCACCGCAAGAGGAGGCTCCAGAAGGGGCCCCAGAGGCCCCAGCCGAGGAGCCCCCGGCTGAAGCGCCCCCCGCTGAAGAAGCCCCCGCTGAAGCTCCAGCAGAAGAGTAAACTAGTTTGTAGTATTTTATTTTCTTATTCAATTTCTTTGGTAACCAATTTGTATCAGCAATTAACATATATTTTTTACATTTATAGCACATTTATATGGGATTGAATGGCCAATCTTGAAAAATAAAAACATTAAAATATCATATTAAAACAACATTTCATTTTCCACTCTATTTAAAACAAGAGTCAAAAGAATTACAGTTGTTGCTAGTTGCAGTCACACAGAAGTCGCGTTAAAATGAAATAATTTTATTTAATGGAAAACGCAGTTAATCTCGCGCGTGTGATATAATAGTTTTAGTAATAAAATTACATCGCCGTCGGTTATTGCTGTTCCTATAATAGTTTATGCTTTGCTCCATGACGCGCGATTCCGGCCATTATTCAAGAATCCTGCCTTTCAAATGAACGGGTATATACCGGGATTTACTGTATACGACTTACAGTTTATTTCCTGGGGTAATTCTAATGAGGGTGTATCTATAAGTTGATAATATATTTATATACTTTTATAAAGACAATGTACAACATAGTATCTTAACATATCTACTATTTGGGCAAAGACACAATAATATACTTACTTTTGTTTTTTTTATATAATATAGTTGTATAATAAAGTTGTCATCGTTGCCCATAAACCCTCGTGGAACTAGACAGTTAAGGAATAGGATGTCCTCCTTTTAAAAAGAAGTAGCACCTGTTCTTGAAGTAGGTTCATTCAGTCATAGGTCATTTTAGTATATCAGTCGTATTGTACGCAGCTTAATAGAAATATCAAAGTAATAATGCATGTCGTTAGTGTCATATGTATTCTAAAAGTTCGTATATAATCAAAATAATATAAAAGTTTCGGCATAATATCAATCGTTCTTATATTTACAACAATATAAACAAAGCTGGGCGTAAAACTACAAAATCTTTATTTACGTTCTTACCATATTCTTCGATACGGCGCGAAAAATCTTACCTGGAACAGAGAAAAAAGTTAATAACCCACTCGTAAATTTATTACCAATTGTTTACGAGATACGATAATAAAAACCCGACTAATATTATGGCCTTAATAAAAACAGCGTATTGCTTTGAATTCGAGAATATTGCTCTCTGAATTGAATAAAAATATTGAAATGTCTATCCAGAGAATCGCTACTGGAAATCTCGACCCCAGAATCCTCTTTTATTACGCTGAATAAGTTAGGGATTCCTTTAAATATGTAAACAAAATGCCCGAACCTCGATGCCTTTTGCCTTCTTACATTTACTTATAATGAATGTTTTTAGAAACTACACAACTATAATAAAAGGCAACATGGGTAAAGCTACCTTTAATATTATAAATTAGCCTCCGTTTGTTCAAAGGGATACCTTAAGAAGTTTTTCGAAGAATAACCTTAACATAATCCAATCGTCATTACTTTTGTTGAGTTTCATCCAAAAGTTTTTGGCTAACGACGGAAAAAAATACGTTTATTATTTTTATTTAGTTTCGTATGAGTGACTCACAGACAAAAATATTTTTTAGAATTTTCAAAGGTACAACGAAACTTCCAAAGAAACGAAACGTGATACGTATAGTAAAAATTGCATAGCCATCTTATTAAAATACAAATACTATTGCATTACAAAGGAAGATTTGAATGCGCTGAAAATCCTATTTAGATATGGGTCTCTAACGTGTTTCTTTTGTAAGCTGTTTCAACTAAAAACAACATAGCTATTGAGTTTCGAAATCTTGCATCCGTAATGCTATCTGAAAATGCACTTTTTTGGGTTAAAACACAAGAATCATAATTTATAAAAGTCTAAATTTTCACAGACGATACAAGGATACACAAATAACGTTGACAAAATAATGTAACGAGTATTATAATGTATCCAAAACCACACACCATATTCCCTTAGCATAGCCAGTAATAAGTTACTGTGCGCAGTGTTCTATAAATCACCAGCAATGTTACATTTCAGAGCCGGTATTAAGTTACAAGCGGTCGAGAACGATTTATGTTTCGTACAAACGCTATCCAATTCATTTAGTACATAGGCAATAGAGATAGGAGCAGAATACATTAGTACTAGCTAGTTTTGGAACATCTTTGTGTACGTAATTCTTTAGACAATATTGTCTTATTTATTTCTTGAAGGGCGTTTACTGTATGCATCGCGATTGGAGAATATTTTTTTCATCTTTTTATTATACAGAAACTCGGGGTTTTCACAACACTTTATTATTTATTATTTACAAAAGAAAACAGATTTTAATACGCTTAAGACTATGAAATACAAAACAACCATTAATAATTAATAGTTGCCGAAAACGTACAAGCGAATATGTATCTATCTAAGCGCAAAATAAAGTATTAAAAATAATAACTAAAAGAAACAAATATAAAAACGTCTGAATGTTAAGAATTAATATTGATATACATTTTCAACAAACCAATAAAATTATGTAATTAAATTTTAGTTCAAAGGTTGTGTTGGATCTATTTACGCAATTACGAAATGCGTGAATGGAACTAAATTTAAAAGCAAACGCCTAGCCGATTATCCTATATTATTATTTACCTATAATAAACAGACAACGCCAGGTCCTTAAAAACCTATATGTGAAAAAAGTAAGATTTTTCTACAGTGAGAATAGAATCTTCGACTTTTAGGGCATAAGACATTCAATATTACTGCCATATCAATCCAACCATAGTTCATAATGTTAAGAAAAATATCGCTCCATAACTTTGATTCCATAACAAGTCGAAACTTCTAGAACTCTATATAAAGAAGTCACGTTATAAATCCGTTGTTATAAGGTATTTTATTTGAGCATACCTACTACTATTTTGCGCCGATTTACTGTTGAAGGGCGGTGCGATCCGGTGCGAGGGACCAATTCGTGTCGCAGCTTATCCCGCAATAAAATTCAAGATTGATGATGACGCTAGAAATACGCATATACCTACATATAAATCTATAAAACCTCTGCAAAGTATATTGTGATCTTATGGACTCACAAAAGAAGTTCTAATTCGACTGTTTTTAGTTTTGATATTATTTTATGACACACTAGCTACATACAATTAAAAATATTAGAAGTCTTTAATATTACGATAGTTTTTTTATTTTAAAAATAGAACATGTTATAGGAGCATATTTAAAGGAATGCATTAAATATTAGAATTTTAAATACTTTCAATCTTAAAGTTTTTAACACCGTTCTAACTACATGCCTTGCATTTTAAGCAAAAACGGGATTGTTATACAAACATCCATAAATGCTAAATACGCTTGTATGAGATTAACTTAAACCACATGACAAGAGAAGCAAAGCAGTATTTCTCGTCGCTCTTGCCTTCCTGTAATATTAAATCTTTAATTTACAGCTTCTTTGTTACAAGAGTTTTAAATTCGGGTCAATTTAATAATGCTTCAAACATAAACTGTGTATTTGTGGCGCCTATGTTTTTTAACTTACATGTATTATTGTTTTAAAATTTAGCTGCCTAAAGAAAATAAATTAAAAATAGTTCTTAAGCTATAGAGAAGTAGAAGAGAAGCAGCAGTAGCAATAGAAGAAGATTTAGAGACGATATTTATATAAGACTACGCCACTTAATAATGATACTTATATTTTTGTTTAAATCATGTAAAATTCTTTACAGAGGGATAACGACATGAATCTACGAAAATTTTAATAATTATGTACGTATGCATGCCGACATTCCAAACAAATATTAAAGAAAAAGCATAGCAACAAACATACTAAGTTTAATATAAAGCATTTATTATTAAGCAAATAAATACGAACATGAATATTGCAATAGCACAAATGTTGATTCAAAATTAATCGTCAAATGTCACTGCTTCAACAATCAAATTTGTGATTAATTATCGCAACATTATAACGGCGCCTATAACTAATTTATCATAAAACAAAATTTCAACCACATCAGTCTAGCATTGGAAATTTAGTTCAATCAAAATGGTTTAAAAACGATGTTATACCTAAACTAAAATTCTCACACCAACACAAAATATTTTCTAATAATTCCTACTCAACGAAATAACTATCTACTCTAAGAAGACTCATTGTATCATATAGCGTTTAAACAGAATGAAATACGTTTTGATGAATACGGCTCCTTAGTATGCAGTAATCCACAGCGCTAAATTGGAGCTGCAGACCACACAAAATATTTCCAAGTTTAAAGAGATTTATAAGATTTATATGCTGACTGTACCGCAACACTTACCCAAATTAAAGGAGCCGCGGCGTGCTTGTGGATGCAGATTCAATTACGAAACGCCAACTGTATAGTTTCTTAAAGATACGACGGTTTAACAAAACTTCTACTTTTTCGCCAAATAAGACGTGACAGCTATCTCCTTATAGAAGACAAGTATTGTCCTTTCCTTGTACTATAGCGATATAGTTTAACTTTATATTAGAAATTTAAATAGCCCTTAAAATATGTTTATCTATTTTTATTTTATGTTAGCAAAGTCAAAAAGAACAGCTACTAAGCGTATTAAAGAAATCCTAAAAGAACATTTTGCTTATAAATATTTTCTGGAACGGCAGTTTATATGGACGCAATTTAAGTCAGCAGTTTATTTATTAATGTTAAAATAGGTACAGTGCATTTTCATCCAAGAAAATATAAACAACACACTATCTTCACGGTACATAAAACGGGTCATTTTTACGCGCGCAGAGCCGCCATATTTTAAGCGTTTCAGGCGACGTGGCTGCCGTGCACAGATAAGCTATCGGTTATTTACTGACCACAGACAAACCTTCTATAACGCGACTGACCTTTGATTAAACTGCAAAGAGGAATATTGTGTCATGGGTCTATAATCTATAGGTATGAATGGGATTTCAAAAGTATTGTCTACTATATATTTTTAAAATTTGTCCACATGACGAAGCCCAAAGGAAGGATAGTGATTTACTACGTCTATGTATATGTGTATCAAAGAATGTATATACGTATATTTCAGTTAATTATTCATTTCATTTCATAGTATACATTTTATAAACTTAATATAAAAGAAGGTGAACCACAAATTCTAACTACAAAAATAATATTATTTAGTTAGTCACAGACATATCTGATCTCAAAAGAGACTATTTAAATGATTATTTCATAACTTTAAATATCAATACAGTGCATATAATTATGTTTAAGTAAAATATATGTTTGCAAACTTTGTCGTATAGTTTGAGTTCTTACGTTATCAACTAATAGTTTTTAACTTGAAAACCAACATCTTTCTATATTATTAGACCTGGTGTCCTGAAATACTGGCCAAAAGCTTAGTTTAGGCACCAGTCTCCCACAATATGTTACCAAAACTGTTATGCATATTGTGGTAGAAAATAAATGTTATTATTATTATTATTATTATATTCAATGTACGTATGCCCTACATATTCTTACGTAAATAAATTTTATTTATCTAATTCCATTTCATTACACTACTACGCGGCTAAGTAATAACGAAGAAAGTACTTACATACGAAATGGATATGAACAAGTAACAAAGTTATTTAGTAAATGGAAGTAGTAATAAGAAACTGCATAGGTCTGTTTTGTGTCCGACACGACTGCGTCATTTTATTCGTAGACGTGTAGAAGAAAACCTTTTACAAGGAACTGGGCTAGGGCGTAACATCTACTCATGCAGATACCTCTCGTGAAGATTGGATAGTAGTTTATTTCTTTATCTTTCTTTGAAATCCTATAAGCGTATTTAAGTAATACCACATTATAAAGATATTTATTTAATTATTATTTATTTTCACACTTTGTTACACAAAACAATCTAAACATTATAAAAAAGAATACACAGGTAACTGGCGGCCTTAAACTCAAGAGTGATCTCTTCCAGGCAACCAAGTCGGTTTATTTATTTATTCTTTATTACACATAGATACCAAAATATAAAGAAAAAATAAAAACAAACAATACAATGTACGCACATTCAAATAGCGGTCTTATCACTAACGAGTTTTTCTACTATTTTATAATTAAAGGTAATCATTATACTTTAAATATATAAAGAATTAAGTATAAGAATAACTAGTGCACTTAAAGCAATAGTTGTCTTTCGTATTGTTCATGCTATATATAACAATATAAGTGGACATCAGTTAGTTATATATTCAACATTAAATAAACAAATAAGTAAACAACTATTTAATACGATATTCGCATCCAATTACATCTATAATAATCCTTATAGTTTAACTTACAGCAAAAACATACTAGAAATTCTTTAGGAACTGTGTAAATATGCCCAGCATAACTAGAGGAACATTTTCTTTGACGGAGTATGTCACCTTTAAAAATACTAGAGCGCGTAGATGAATATTCATGGCTACTGGGTATCTCTTTACATCCGCTTTTCATGAGCTTGTCCACTTGTTCAATGTAGGTTAACAAACAGAATTTGCAACGAGTAATTTGATGCGTTGACACTGCAGTGACAAATATTTACTATTATTTTAGGCACAGATGTATGCTATCTCAATGTTTTATCTAACTAATCTGACTCAATGTATTGCTTTAATTTAATTTATGTTACTTGGTATTGGTTAGGTACTTCGTTCGCATTGAATCAATTGAATAAATATCGAAAATAAAAACTTATGTTTATGCAAGAATGCCTACAAAATTTTATGATACTCGTAGTCGAGTAGTAAATGCGTGAAAGCAACATCCCTGTTTTCACATTTATAATATTATAATTAAGATAAACATTGTGATATAAAACGTGTTATAAAAATAAATGTAAATATAGTATATAATAAATAATCTAATGTATTATTAAAATAATTAATAATATGTCAAATACTTAATATACAAAAAGGTTTTAATATACGCTACGTTTCCACTATCTTGCACTTGCGTTTTGGTTAGGTTGTCTGAATGCAAGTAATTTTTCGGGAAAATACTGTTTCTCCCGTCTAATACGTTGTATCAATGACCTTATCGCAACTAAATTGTTATTTACTCATTTTTACGGATTATCTAATAATGTATAAATATCTTCTTGAATTACAAATACGGTCGTATAAAAAGACGTAGAGGCGCAGTTAATGATATTAAGTAAGTGCGCAAACACAGGCGGCTGACAGTTTAATTTCGCGAATGAGTCGCCCTGTTTGAGCCACGTCGACTCCAATCGTTCATTCGCAAGGGGTTAATGACCCGTTCATTCACTAAATTGTATTCATTTGTACAGATTAGCTAGACACCATGCTTATTACTTTTTGTTTTTTTTTTAATCAAGTTCTCGATATCTGATGGAGATGACTTTTGGATGTCTTATTTTTATACGATGTGAAATAAATTGAATTTATATTTTAAATTAAATTCAGAATTTAAAATGTAGCTAATGAGAAATTCATATCATAAGATTCTATATATCAAATGTAACATTAAGGAAAATATATTATGTAGTTGCATAATGAATTATAATATAATTCCCAGACAAGGAATATAACAGATGCAACATGCAGCTCAAAGTTAAACATTTACAAGAAATTTAACATACAACTAAATTCTAATTTAAAACTTTCGTACCCGCATGAACAAAAGTGCCTCGGTTGCAATTTAAATAATGCTAGAATCTGCAATTCCACGTATTCTGATGAGGATAGAAAAATAACTTGGCTTCACACCAAGCACGTTCTCTACATCGACAATAATTATTTTGTCTGTGGTCGGAATAATTGAGACAAATTATGCAAGTGTCAACGATCACTCCATTACTGTTTTATTTTAAACTTACGTCATTTGGAATTAACGACCACTTTCTATATAACGTTAAAATAAATGCGTTCTATTTTTAAATGGATTACTTTTTTAAACGTTATTTAGAAAGTTCTGGTAACTATAAGTAATTTTTTTTCATCATGTCTATAATCTATTGCATCAGGTAGGTGTCACGTTTAAAAGTGTTTATAACATAAACTATCAGATATTTATTTATATACATTATAGTCTATACAAGTAAATATATAATCTAATTACGATAGCCTCTCAGATCAAGACGTAATTCTCCTAATGATATTTGCCAACAATTTTTTAAACGTTATTTAGAAAGTTCTGGTTACTATAAGATTTTTTTCATCGGGTCTATAATCTATTGCATCAGGTAGGTGTCACTTTTAAAAGCGTTTATAACAGAAACTATCTGATATTTATTTATATACATTATAGTCTACACAAGTAACTACTATCTAATTACGATAGCCCCTCAGATCAAGACGTAATTCTCCTAATGATATTTGCCAAGAATTACAATTAAAGCCATTACGACGAATTGCGTGGACGGCAGTACTATTTAACGTAAAACACATATAAATCACTGGGCTACGGACCCCGACTAATTATAGTTCAATTTTCAAGGGGACGCCACTAGACTTGCCCCGGTAATGAGGGCATAATTTTGAGTTAAACCGGGAAAATATTACGTATTTTTTTTATACTAAAGTGAAGAGTTCGCTTGTACAAAGAACTTTATGCTCACGTGTTTAGTATGTATGAAAAATTAAATGGTAATTATTGTATGTTGTACTTAGATACGTCAAGAATCTAATACATACAACACTTATAACTCGAGATCGGCTAGACCAATTTTCGGGAAAACTAAACTAAAAAGTAGAATAAGTGTTCTGAAAAATCTTCAAATACAAAATATTAACAAGATGTCCCAATCGCTATAATCTAACTGAATCGAAAATTGAATATTAATTAAAATCTCAGAAATAAAGACGAACGGCTAATCGCAGTTAATCAAGTTGTTGACGATAATTGAAAAAGTTAACTTTTGTACCTACACTGCGTTTAGAAAGGGCAAAATATTAAACCAATTAAAAGTTAGCAACATTAACTGAATCAACGCACAATAAATTTCCTCACAACTTTTGCTCTTGCCGAATTTTACTTATAGTAAGCTTTTTGTATCGCAAAGCTGAGTAATTCATTTATTACATTGTTCTCGTATTACTGTTCTCATTAATTATGCTTGTTTACGCAACTTTGCTTCTTCAATCATTTTGGATTCACGAGACGTTTTGCTTAGAACTAGCGATTTCAATATCATAAGGATTTACTGTTTTATTATAAAACTTTAGGCTCGTCCGTTTTTTTACAACGAAATTTTCAATAGGTATTAACGTAAGACTAAAGGCTTTGTAATCCTATTAAAAGTATAAAGAACCCTTAATAATTTGCTCACAATTTCTGTTCGTAAACAGATCAGAACAGCTACAGCCTAGATTACATGTATTATTATTGCTAGTGTAGGCCGAAACGGAATAAAAAATTCATACCAGGTGACGTCAGCTCACTTTAAATTTCAATCCTATTACGTATGAGAGTAAGTTGCGAGTCGCTTAGTAGTTGCATCCGACTCATTTCCCGCCGACATTGAATATTCTACCGTGTTTGAAGGAAAAACAAAGTGTTAAATTGCGTGGGGAGTCGCCTTTGAGCTCGCGTGTGTATCAAATGAATTCGAGCTTTGTATGTGTAAATTTAGAGTTGGTTTTCGCTCGCAGTTTGTGTAGGGGAAGAAAATTTCTGCTATGGAAGGCATAGATAGAATGTAGGTCAAGTGACGGGCTAGGAACTGTTGCCGTATCACACTCGGTGTTAGAGTCCGATACGAAAATGATTTCATGCTACCTCACACTAAAAGCCTTTGCCTTTCGACTTAGTTTTCTGCCAATGTGGGAATGATAGAACGATTTAAAGTTTTGTCCAAGTAATTGTCTTGTGTATCGTATTTTTGATTCTTATTCATAATATAGAAAATAAATTATTAAATAACAGCGTTGTCAAAATCTATGTGCAATGTCTTTAAATAATATATTTCAGAAATAGCAAATTTTCACTTAATAAAAATGTCACATCTAGAGGTTGTTAAATTCATTTATAACTAAATATAATCAATAAAATTACTGTATGTTTTTTAACTTGAATAATTAGTCATTAAAACAATAAAATGGGCTTGGTGCTTATCAGATGCTACGGAATTAGGAGAAAGCGATAGTACTATAACAATTTCATTCAAACGTTTATACTACAAAAGTACAAAATAAAGCGCAAAAAAATAAAGGTACTATAGTCAAAACATTTGAATCCATTTCTCAGTCTTTTTAAGGCAGGCGGGTTTTCTATTTTAATCATAATTAAGACCTGTATTTGCATGAGCTACATGTAAATATACATAATGTCTTCATACGTCGTGTTTCGCGATATGAAAGCTCCCAGTTAATACTCAGTCTTCAGGATTGAAAGAGGGATTATCGCGTGAAGGAGGAATGATAATTGTGTATTATTTTGGAATTCACGCAGTTACAGACGTATGAGTGAGCTGATACTGTTAATACGTAAGTTTGAACGTTATTTTGCTTTTCTATTTAAATGAATGCACCTCGCATTCATTTAATTAGAAAAGCAAAATAGCGTTGGCTAAGAACATCTTCTTGATAAATAAATAGTATTCGAGTATTTAATAGAACATATTTTTAAACCTTTATTGTCTGACTGATAATTTCAAAAAAGTCGTATAAGATAAAATCTTAAATTGGTTTTCGCTTGCTATGCTTGTCTTCATGTTGTTGTTTATCTGTATGAAGATCTTAAACATAATAATATGTTGATGTTGTATTTTTCTAGATAGAGTGATTTGTAACGATACGTGATATGTATGCGAAGCCAGGGCGTGTTGCTAGTTATATATAATTTCAAATTGGTTCAAGGCGAAAACCACTATATATTTTTTAAAATTAATATAAGTATTAAAATTATTAAATAACTTACTTTGTTCGACAGTTTTCGTGCTCTTTTTTATTTTAATATTCTTCTATTCATCGTTAATTAAGAATCATTCCATAATATTTTAATAAACAAAATAACAACCATTTTCCAGTTACAAAAAGAGTAGTTACTTCTCTTTGACACTACTCTTTTTGTAACTTTGTTAAATTTCATATAAAATATTTCGTATTCAGTCATACAATACATCATACATTCTCGATTTAACAAACAGGTTAAATATTAAAAATTAACGACATTAATGAATGAATTATGCATGCGAATTCATATATGGCAAATGTATAGGGATTGCTTTTTTCCCTTTGTAGCGGAATGTGCAGGAACTTTTTATGTAGCCATAAAAAATTTATGGCGGTCCCAGCAACCGGAAAATTGAATATCAAATCAGCTCGATGAACTTTTCGGTTATTTAATGAAGCAAACGTGCTTTTAACACGACAATCGGTTTTTGAGAGTATCTTATATTGAGTTAATTGTGTTATATAGGCACTACACTACTAAATGGCTCATTACAGTTTTGAAAGCAAACGAAAGACATAAGTAGTTTCAGTCTCACGGCGTATAGATGTCGCTGTACGAGTGTCACTCTCGCTATTAAATTGGTAACGTGGCTGGACATATAGGTATACATCCGGTGCTGTGATCTAGTCCTTACGGTGGTAAATATAATTATTCTGTATTAGTCTATTAATTCGTTATCTTTACGCCGTTACTCGTTAGTGAAAACATAAATTTCATAAATCGTAACCAATACATAGTAACTACTAATAATAATATGTACAACAAATAATATTTTTAACGTCAGATAGCTACATATAGAACTGTAAGTACTGAGTATTAGTAAATATGAATAAAAATACAAAATTGAGGGACAAAAATGAACAAATACATTTAACTCCTTACTCCTTTACACTAGCTTATTATTCTACATCTTCAAACTAAAACAACCGAACGAAAAAACTTGAATGAAATTGCGTTCCACAAAATACACAGAAAAATAAAGATAAAAACGTGCTTTCTAAAGAGAGATGAGAAACTAAAAGTTAAATGAATCTTAATATCAGTGAAAGGAATATTTCAAGATGTTAGAGTTTTCGTAGTTAATGTACCGGTATAAGATAAACGGCGTGATTATGGCTGTAAGATTGGGAGATACTTTTAATTTATCGCCTTTTAACAAACTTTTGCAGATTGGCCTAGGCGCAGATTAATATGTTTACATCTCATCGCGGGTGTAAACACATTTGTATTAGTTTGATAAATGCTATGAGAGAAATAAATTGGATTTAATTAATTATTTATTAACTTATCATTTATTAGATTATAAACTGAAAATAAAAATAGAGTAGAAGAAGTGTAATAGGCGGCCTTATCACTAAAAAGTGATTTCTTCCAGGCAACCTTTAAATATTTGAAACCTTTAAATAAATATTTGAAAAGAAAGACTGGTTGGTAGTTGGTACACTGAGCAGATTATATAGATATAAATATATGTATACATAATATATCTTTTATCCACTAAATAAATTTATAGTAATATATCATAATTTATATTATTATATATTATAAATTATAAATTAGAACTTTAGTAAGGAAAGGCAATATACAGGATATACTATATGAACATGCTATAAATATATACATACTGTATAGTAATTGATTTTGTTCTCTTTTGGTATGTAGGTAATAGTCCTTTAAAGCTTCTGTAGTTGTATTTTATGTGATTTAGTTGTAATAATTTATAGGGTTCGTTTTAACTATTTGCTTTACGGTATAAAAAAAAGTAATAACGTGCTAATTTAAACTTATGAACTGTATATGGTCTCATGAACTGTGATCGTTAGACAGTTGTAAGTTGCATAGATTTCTGCTGCCGTTATAGCAACAAATACTAAACACGAGAAAAAAATAAACATTAAAAGGGGTTTTATATATTACAGTATACAAGAAACAATGTTTTGCTCGTTTTGGGCGTTTTTATATTTCATTTGTAACTTAAGCATGTATTATTTTCAAGTTCCTCCGCCGAATGGAGAGCAATGCTGCCCATAACACACATACGAGTATACTGACATCAAGAAAGTCAGATGAAAAAACAATGGGTTAAAAAGAGTAGCTAGTTTTTTTATCATCACACACCGGGATAAAGAGTCAACGCCGGGATAAAGTCGCATCCAATAAAGTCCTTCACTATTCGCTTTTTCAAAATCAAATTTATCCCTTCACAGATAGAACTAAACCTTATATTTTTCAGACTTGTTTCGACTTGACTCGTTTAACTTAAACAGAATTAAAATACATTTTTTATACTTACTATGTACTTAAGAATATTTTATTTAGTAAACAAAAATGTTAATTAACTGAAGTCGGAATGTCCGCGGTCTAATTATATTTGAATGAGAACACGTGAAATGTAGCCGGTTATTTATATTTATTTAAATTATAAATTCAGGCCAAGGGTGGATTTATCGTATAACGTAGGTATTTGTAGCAAAGGTAAGATCCCGTTGTTTGCGGTAATTATGGAAGATATGTTTTGTTTGTGGTATGCAATGGTAATATTACTTTACGTTTCCATATTGAACTGAAGAGAAAATATGCTGGGATTGTCTTTTGTTTAAATGCCTTATTGGTCATTGACATAGGGTTTTCATCGAGACTTGAAGTGTAGTCAAGCAAAAGACTGAAGACAAACCGGGTTGATGACACATTCTGGGCCTAAATATATATGATATATAACTTAACTCACCTCACATATGTCTTAAAGTTGTAACGCAATTTGGGTTAACATCTAAATATGGGTTAACGTCCATAGAAAAAGAAATAAACTTAAATAAAATCATTTTATTTACAAACACAAAGAAAAGGAGTGATGAGGAAATTGTATTCTGTGTATGTGTATACACAGAATACAATTTTGCCAATTAGCGACCTTATCGCTAGGAAGCAGTATCTTCCAGGCAACCAGAACCAGGCGAAAATGACATTAAATAAAGTATATAAAAATATAATAAAGCGCATAAACAGATTAACGAGACAGATAGATACGGTCTAGTAAAGATAAAGGGAGATAAAAGAGAAATGACTAAAGCTGCTTCCGATGCTATAAAAACACCACCAAATTAAATATTAATTGCCTTTGAATATAAATCAAGTTCGACTGCGATCGAGAAATGACGTACGTGTACGGAAAATGTATGCAAATTTACACCATCCGCAGTTTAAAGCCAAATTTTTGCGGGCATACAATATTTTGTACATATTAAATGCTTAATTAACAAATTTTTGAGGTTCTACCATTTGGATCAGGATTTTGCGGTATTAAAGTATGTTTGACTTGATTCGTTTTATGTTGACAACTGTTTTATTTTTACGAAACTAATTTATTCCTTTTTTAGCAAAGTATGGAAAATGTAATAATCCATTTAACAAATGAACTCCATGTATTTTGAATTATTAATTTATATATGTGTGATGTACCGAAACAGATCGTAGATTTGTCATTTACTTAACATAGTAAAAACGATTTTGATTGCCTTAAAACGGTAAGTGTAATTACTAGGCATATACAAATTTAAGAATAAGAAGAAAGAACCTTCGTCCCATATAATAAAATTATTTATTGAATATTCAACAATATTGAGCTTAAAACTCTAATCCAAGTTTTCTGAAGTTTCATTGATGCCATTATCGAATTAAAAGTATCGAAATAACAAAAAACGCTAGACCAAAAATTTGAGTTTTAATGGACGGCCTCGAAGTAAGTTTTGTCTTTGTAATCCAACCACAAGGCAAGTTTCACAGGCAAACGAGTTAACTTAAACGATTTCCCTGTGTTGCCTTCGAGGAAAAAACTCAGAAGTAATAGCATTTGCAAAAGAACTTCCTGGCAATACTTTATACAGATCACGGTTAACGTTATTTCGAAAATAATAGTATTTTCAGTCCGCTCAGAGATTGCCAGGTTATTTTAACGTTTACCTTATTTATACTGGATTGTTTAATAAACTTTGGATGTACATTAATTACCTGAAATCAATTCATTATTTTCTATTATATCGCTATTTCCAGGTGAGTTTACTTAGTTAATAATACATATCATTATCATCTTAACACTAGGAAGCTAGGTTGAATTGTTGTTCCGTGTGTTTTGGAAATTACTAATTATTTTAGTATTATGTCCTCGAATCACGACCCTTTATAATATAATGTTTTAGTGTTAATATGTATAAATATGTAGTTAAAAATAAATTAAAACGAAATTGTTCAACAAACAATAAATTTACACGTGGTTTTAATGTGATACGCGAAACATTCACTTAATTACATCAAAAGAAACATACCTCGCTATTAAAATAAACAAGGAAATAATTGTAACACGAAATTGTCTTGTTATTTGAAGAGTATTATTAAACGCCACTCAAATATTAGAGATTTGAAACAATTGTCGAGTGTCGGCTCTAATTGCTAGCTTTCGTTAATAAGTGTCTGGGACGAAGTGTGAGTGATGTTGGTACCCCTGGCTCGGTGTTGGGCTGCCAACATGACTAATAAATAATTAAAATTCTAGTCATATTTTTAAAGGAAATATTTCTTAATTTAATTACTTGTACGATACGGTTATGTTTGAAAGTAGATCTAGCCTAAATGTTTGCCAACCAAAAAGTGACAGTATTAAATTACATAATAATATAAAACTTATCTTATCATACTGATAAGCTACAACCCTACTAGCCACAGATTAAGGCCAATATTTACATACGTATAGTACGTGTCACGAATCTTTAGCGCTGAACGAAACCTGCGCAGAAGTCAAAAATAAGGTATCGAGGTAGCGGCGAGGCGCGCGGGGCGCGTGATCGTCGGGTGCGCGAGCGTTGATTGGTTATCCCAGTCGTGTTGTCTTTCTCGCACCAATACGACAAGTACGAGAGCGATTCTACCGATGCGCAGCTATTCTCGTCAATCGCTAAACATAAATGACGCGTACTATACAATATTTTGTACATATTAAATGTCTCATTACCAAATTTACTTATCACACCGATAAGTGATAACCCTATGCGAAGCGTCTTTTAAAACAACATTATCTATGAATTTTCCTCTTCATACAAACGTGCTTATTCAAACCCAGAATCTAAATAGACACAATTCCAGTCGCATTTCCAACGCATTCTAAAACCGTATGAGGCACAACCCTATCAGTTTGCCTTTGTCGGGAGAGCTGGCAAATTGTTTAAGTAGTCGTTATGTAGATCTATTATGCAGCTTTATTGCACGTACGTTAAGTATCGTATGGGTAGATCAGCGTCGATTACTCTTCCACTAGTATTACCATATCGAGGCAGCTGTTTTACTGAGTTCTCGTTTCCTCGATCATAGCTTTGTTCAAGTTTTACTGGTCACTAAAACACGTTATAAAATGTTTAACCTGAAAATTACTGCGTGCTTTATACGACTTTCACTTGCCATAAATCACGTCGAGGCGAAGAAGAAAATCAGTTTTTACCTGAAACAAACAGAATTTTAGGTTAATATATTTTGTTAAACCCTCTGATACTCCCTAAATAATCCATACTAATACTATGTATAATAATAATAATAATAATAATAATAATAATAATAATAATTTATTTATTCAATCAATACAATTTAAACCGCTACAATTAAATTTAATATTCAATAAAATAATTTCAATTCGCATTGACATTGTATTGAGTCTGGTGCCTAAACTAGGCTACAAGCCCGTATTTCAGGACACCAGGCCCGCCCGCAGATATCAACAGTTATTGAGACGATATGAATGCATATGAATCTACAATTAAGTTACATCAGAATAATTATTATAATTAAATTAAATAGAAGAAGGGTTAGTAACGCGTGTGTAATGTTGAGAGTGAGTGAGTGTGTGTGTGTGTGTGTGTTGTGTATGGATGGGTGTGTGAATCAGGGTAAGCGAATGAATATATATGGTCTAAAGCCTTGTTGACAGGAGATTCTCGGTATCCTCATAGCTGAGCTCTTGAAGCCACTGGTTTATTTTCATTTTACATTTTATTTTTGACAGCTCGAAGATACCGAGAATCCTATTCATTTTATTGTATAGTAATTGGCCTAGATGACAATAAAAGCGGTTGGAGAATTTTTTTGATAGCCGGGAGGAAAAGATTGGAACGGGGTTGAAGCGTCGTTTATCTGAAGTAAGGGATGGACAATAGGTAAGGCAGCCATGCTGCTTGAGTACAATTTGCTGAATGAATAGCTGGCGAACCGTCAGTACCTTAACTTCTTTATACAAGAGACTTGTCGGGTGCAGGTACGGCAGGCCCCAGGCTACCTTCAGTATTGCTCTCTGGGCTCTTTCAAGTTGAATGAGCGAAGTTTTTGGAGCACCACCCCAAGATGTGATGCAGTATGATAGCAGTGATTGAACCAGACTAAAGTATACAGTTTTTTTTAATTTTTCATTAGCTATCGGTCTCAGAGTTTTAAAGATATACATTAGTTTACGAATCCTGCCATTTAGAGCATGAATGTGTTCTCGAAAGCTTAGAGTCTTATCAATTGTCACTCCCAGGTATTTCACTGTATCAACAGTTTGGAGATTCGAACACCTACATGAATCTGATTGTTGAGCAGAACAAGTGTGTGCTGTTATAAAGTTCGATACGGGTTGTGGATTTACAGTAGTTGAAAAGGGGACACAATTTGTTTTTGATGTATTCAGAGTAAGTGAGTTATTTTTTAGCCATACCGTTACTGAGTTAAACCCATCCTGAGCATTCATAAAAGCTTCATTCCAATTATTGTCATGAAATAAGAGGGCAGTATCATCCGCAAATAAGAAAAGTTTTCCTTTGTGAAGAGTAAGCTCACCAATGTCACGCACATAAATAAGAAAGAGGGTAGGGCCAAGGACGCTGCCTTGAGGCAACCCATAGTTGATGGGAAGCTCGTCGCTTAAGTACTGTCCCATTTTAACTGTCTGTGTGCGTTCACTCAAATAATCTTCAAATAGTTTAAGTTGTGTGTCCCGTATCCCTATACATTCCATT
The DNA here is from genome assembly GCA_026213755.1 of Eurema hecabe. Lineage (NCBI taxonomy): Eukaryota > Metazoa > Arthropoda > Insecta > Lepidoptera > Pieridae > Terias > Terias hecabe. The sequence goes on from JADANM010005443.1 coordinate 3,669,087, forward strand.
TTGCGAAGCAGTATTTGAGTAGAAACCGTATCAAATGCCTTGGCAAGGTCCAAAAAGATCCCCAGCACCTTCTGATTCTTATCCAGATTGGTCACAATATAGTTTGTGAGGTCATGAACTGCATCAGTAGCCGACCTGCTGGCTCTGAAACCATATTGTGACGAAGGGAGTAGATCACGCATTTCCAGGAAGGCAACAAGTCGTTTGTTAATGATACGTTCTAATACTTTAGACAGCGTTGGTAAAATGGCAATTGGTCTATAGTTGTTGATATTGTCCTTATCTCCACTTTTAAAAATAGGGAGAACAATAGTTTTTTTAAACAGCTTGGGAAATTTTCCTGTCGAAAGAAATGCTAAAGTAACTCTGTCTGTCTGTCTTTCCATCGAGCTAAAACTACTGAACCGATAAGAAGGAAATTTGGTACACAGATGAGCGTACAACAGAGAGCCCGAAATAAAACATAGGCTACTTTTTAACTGGAAAAAAAGGGTTATAAAGGGAGAAGGGAGTCAAAGTTTATATGAAAGTCCACGTGGACGGAGTCGCGGGCAACAGCTAGTTTATTATATCAAACAAAGGTTTATCATAACTAAAGCACTTTATATCCTCAAAACTATGTTTTAAACAATATTCCCTGGAATAACGTGCTTAGCACTGATTTGTTTATTTTGCATACGCCGTATTATAGCTAATTTGTTTAAAACAGGAGTCGCTAAAAGCTTCGGAGCTCCCGAGATTCCCGGAACCTGTCAACTGGAGGCGTAATTAAAATATTCTATTTCTAAATCGTAAATAGAAGTTTTTCTAATTAATTAAGGATCAATAAATCCAATACTAGCGACCCGCCCGTAATTCGCACATAATATAATGCATTTAATGCAAGTCTATTTTTTTAAACTCGCTAAATCAGTTTACTTATCATATTTTATTCTATACATATGGTTGCTTGGAAGAACTGGATTATAACCATAAGACCGCCATTTATATGTCTTATTTTACTATATTTCTCTTTGTTTTATTGAACTACCTGATCTATAACATATTTATAAATAAACAAAATAATGTTGAACCTACATGAATTGTGCGTTTATGAAGTATTATTAAGGACTCATAGTATAACCGTGAGGGTCAACAGTGCCTCTAAATTAGCATCCCAACGCCATTGTTATAATTTTCACCCCTTATCTCCACCACACGGGATTCGTCCAAACATGTTTGTTTCAAATACTCCTTTGATATAATCTTAATGGTTACCTGTCCTGTCAGCAAATAAACTTGGCAGACAGTTTATGGCACTTCCATACAAGTTCGGGTAACTTTAATTTACCTAGAATATAAGTGAGTAACTTTATTACTGTATAAAATATCAGTTGGTCGTAGGACTAACTCATTGTACAAATGACTCATTCTTTAAATGTTTCTCTTTCTTTGACTTTAAATTTTAGTTATGTTGGCTTAATTATAGTGGTCAGAACATAAATTCGATAAAAATAGATTCATTTGTATCCAAGCAATATTGATGTCTTCAATACAATTTGGTGTATTTAATAAAAATAAAAATAGACTAGCTAGGTACTGGTGTTGTATTCTCCTACAACACAAAACACGAGAAACAATTCTCATAATTACGTAAAGATCGCCGCTAGCTCATTCTCCCCTCTTATCCTTCTTTATAGTATCTTATCTATTCTCTTCTTTATTACTATTCTTATCTCTTTTTAAAACTCCGAGATTTTTTTGCATGGCTAGTGTTTATGGTGAGAGATGATTTCGTTTTCAGATGCCGGCTTTAATATCACTAACTATTTCTATGACACGACTTATAATATCGTGTCTCAGATGCAATTAGGGTCTCAGCAGACAATACGTTTTCAATTACCTCTAAACCGAGGCGTAGCTGACAAATGGTCTTTGAGCTTTGTATTACAAACAATAAATCTTCGCCAACGCTTATTTAGTTTCACAGCTATGCTTGCTATTTTACTGACCCCCTGCAGTAGTATGTCTTGGCCGGCTCGCCCCTTCCCCTAAGATATGCACAATTGATCGTTGCGTCTTGTTTGTATCTTATTTAAGATTTATACACTCGTACGTAGATAGATGCTCAAGAAACTAAGGTTCTGAGTAACTTGGTTTTGTAATCTATTCTAAGCTGAAGTTTTTGTTTTGATGAACGCTCTAATCTTGGCAACTACTAGTTCGAATCGAAAAATTCACATTGTATTAGATTTTACACTTGTTAAGGAAGACTTGAGATTATAAAACACTGCAGGAGCTTAAAATTTAACTAAAAGTATAATTTAAGCAGAAGCACTCGAGATATATGCCTTACATAATGAGTAACATTATAGAAAATCTTACTTACATTTATAAGTGACTATTTGTAGGGTGCAACAACAATATTTACGTTGAGAGCCTCTTCATACGATTTTAATCTAATTCAAGCCCCTTCCATATTAACTTGAGAAAATACAGGCTACTAAGGCTTACTTCTCTATATGATTTTATTACGAACATTATTACAATTACCCGAGGGAGAAAACTAATTTCTAAACATAACGTTTTAAACCTTATATTCATATTTCATAATAAAGTACAGCAAAAAGCGATTATCTGTCTTAAGTTAGCGGCGATATAGTGGTTATTAGTTCACCATTAACGTGAGGTGAGCGTTCGGACCCTAACTAAACAATAATAATTACTCCATACACATGAAATGGGCTTGCATTGTATGAAAATAGTGAAAATGGTCTCCAATAACTCGTTTGGTAATTGGATTATAGTGGGTCGACGTGGGACGCAGTAAATTTCGTATGTTATGTCAGATCGCTGCGTGATATAAACTATTCCATTTTAGAGACAAAGCTCCGTGTCAATATTTTAAAACGTGTTACTGTGTTGTTTTATTTGGAATGCTGGATCCAATCTCTTTCCGAAGAACCTTTCGACAAATTGCTTTTGATCACTTGTGATATAACGTATCGTTATTATTTTCTAGGTACATAGTAACATAAAATAATCGAAGACATATTGAACGACTAGCTGGCCCGTGCCCACTTCGTTGGGCATAATGTTAATTATCATTTATAATGTGGCTTTCTCTTGGTGAAAGAATTTTTAAAATCGGTTCAGTAGATTGATTCCTGAGATTACCCCTAGATAATTTAACATACACTTAAACTATTTTTTTATATATTTTATAAAATATTTCTTTATAATATTAGTAATAGATACGATAATAAGATAAGATTTTAAATGACAGTTTTAAATGACGAAGTGACACTAGATTCAAAGTCTTAATTTAACGTTTAAAAACAATATTAATGCTATAATTACGTCGTCAGTTCGTACCGCATGTATAATTCCACAGCACAACAGAACATTTATAAATTTGTTACAAGATTTTCTCACAATAACATTGTCCATCTTATTCGAATCGGGTGTTCGGACAAATACCGAATTCTACAAATGTACGAATTTGTTTTCGACTCACGTAGCTCGGGGGTGCGGTAAACAGGAGGGAGGGGGCATAACGGCCCAAAAATTGCGTATCCATTGAGACTGAATTAGTCAAAGTAATAAATTTGAATTTAATAGTTGTGGCGTGGAGGTGCGGAGTTGATTTACCTTAATTTTGTTTATTAAATTAGTTTTTACCAAGTAAATATATTATCTACAAACTGATGTATGTATACAGTATATACGGAGGTAAAAATTTTACCTATATTCACTTTGCGTTCGAAACTTTTGATAAATAAATAACGTCAGATTCGTACATTCCAATTAAGCTAATGAGTATCAAAAATGTATGAATACGTAGGTGGCATTCGAAAGCTCTGCCTTTTAACACTAAAGGTTTACTTCACGTAAATGAAATATAAAAATGTTACGTGGCCCAAACGAGCGTACAGACGCGAAAATAACACTTTCATAATTTCCACGCAATTTCCCGAGCTGTTCTTTAAATACTCAGTAATTATATGCTGGCAATGTAAACGAAAAAACAAAGAGTTGCATAGCCGAAACTGGAGTTTCTCTTAAAGAACCGCTAGGGGGCGGTAACAATGCGTCGCCATGTTTGATTTGGGAAGAACAAAGGGGCCGGTACAATGGCGGCCGACGAGTGTAACAAGTGCTACAGTTACTGCGACTTATTGTTGGCTATGGTGAAATGAAACTGTACTTATATCTTTTGAATATTGGAAAAGTTTAATGTGCCAATACTTCCCGAAACGAGTCACGTGCGATCACCACGTGTAGAATTTGTAAATTTCAACAAATCTGTTACTATGCAAATAAAGGCTGTCGATGCAAAATAAGGGATTGCACCTTTTTTTATTAAAGAATATCTGTAGTCTGTACTAGTTCAGTCATTTGATACCTCTAAAACAAAGGCTATTCCATCCTTACAATATATAATGAACATAACTGATAATACAGACCTGGAAAATTTACCGTATTCATGAAAATCGTAATTATGTACAATAATACATAATTGTATATATTGATTTGTATCCGCTTTAAAATCTATGTATATACTTAACGTCTATGTTTCTATACCGAAATCCACTGGTACATGCTGTGAACATTATAGGAGTTACTTCAGCATCCAATGACATATGTATAATAACATTTGAGAGTACAATAGACCTGGCCCGAGAGTAATCATATAAGTGGGACTCAATATGACTTGTAATAGATATGTCGGTATCTGGAGATCGAATTTAATAGCATGCTTAATTGAACTCTTCCCCTCATATTTGAATATATTACTTAATAGGATTAACTTCAAGTCCCAGAGGATTATGCCCCAAATTATTTTAACAAAATCCAGTCATTTCAGCTATTCATAGATAGGTATTATATTATATTGATAATATATCTGAATCGAATGTAATACATTGAAAAAAGTAGATACGTTTGCAACTGTTCGCCTTTTGGAATGATTTCAATATTCAAAGAATGTTTTTTTATACCTTAAGACAAAATTTATTAAAATTAAATCTGTATCGACCATTTATACATATTGAATTTTGTCAATTATAAAATTCCTTTATAACAAACAATTATATTACATATTATACATAATATCATACACGATAAAGCACAAAACGTTTTCCTTGTAAGAACTTTCTTTGAATCATGTTCAATCTGAATGTAACCAAATTGTTAATTTAACACGGCCTATATTACTTTTAACATTCCATTTATATTGGCCTCGTTACTGAAACGAATTATATTTCCGTACATTATTCGCTTGTTTATACAATTGCCCTTAGAATATGTAAAATATCATCATTAAAGCGTCGTCATTATTTTTAATTGTCCATTAACGTCGTGGAATTCCGGAATACGAGATTCATTGGAGCTGAAAATTTAATCCTAACAGATCCTGGAGCGGATAATTGTATTCAGGTTGAGTAGACCCTTAGTGCATAGGACTCAATGGCTAATGACCACCCTTGGACCAGTGCACTGGAAATGGTGCAGGCTATCGTTTCAAATGATTTCTACATAATTTATATGTTCGTAGTTCTATTTCTGTGGACTTAGTTTGTAGAATTTGTTTAAATTGCTACTGTCGTTACTTAAAACAACTTATTTACAAACATGTAAAGTTGTTAATATTGGTTGCAATGTATTTAATAAAGAAAATGGTTTCAATTAGTATATTTAATAGTGCTTATATCTATAGTGCTTTCTGAATTTATACCGATGATATTATATAATAGATATGTCATAGCCATACAAATCAACCGAAAAAAGTGTTCCGCACAGCAGCGACAGCACACATACATACAAGTCAAAACGATAGAAAAGAGATGGATAATAAAATAAACAAGAAAAAAAGAGTTTTGTCAGTTGCGCGTGAATGCATTGGCGACCAATCACCTAAAGGTAAGACGTCCTAATTAGGATGTCTTTGCGTCTTCCAAATTTTGCGCTAATAATATATCTATTTCATATAATATCATTGATTTATACTATACAAAGACATCTTCGAATGATTCCAGATTGTATTAAGCTTACAAATATACGATACAACTGTGTAATAAAAATCCTTATGTTAAATATTGTGTTTCTAGCTCGATATATCGATTCCTTCAGCACACAGTACCGATTCGTTTATATCCTCGATCACAATTCAAACATCAATTAATTGCAGTTCATTACTGAATAGCTTTCACTACAGTTTCACTAGTTAGAAAGTAAACATACCAACCCTATTGTTCTACTTATACTATTGTGTTGGATATTAAAAAGAACTACTAATATTAAAAAGAAGTAAAGTTTGTGTGTTTGTTAAATTGTTAGGGGTAAGCTACTATATTGCTGGATGTCATAGATTATATAAAAACCGAAAAATAAATAGGATTAGTAACATTATTCCTAGTTATTTATATGTCTTTAAATAGTAGAACAAATGATTAAAAATATAATTAATAAATGAATATTACTTTAAAGTAGCCGTTTCTCGCAATTTTGGGTTTCTTTTTGTATACTTTAATAATATAATTGTAATACTAAACGGTTTAGAGATGAATGTAACGAAGAAAAGATCATTAAAATCGGTAAAGCCCTTCTTAAATTATGGAGTTATTTAGTATAATTTTAAAGTCTTATGTAAGGATATATTAAAAGACAGTAAACATTCCAGAAGATTCTTAAGTAGGTATATTGTATTAAACATTTAAATAAACTTAAGACATCAACCAACGCGTCATGACCCGGTAACAAATAAAATCATTTTCATCGCCCAAGGCTACCTTCCCTCTTATCTTTCTCTTCCTGTCTTTAATTGTGGGCGAGACATCCGCTGTTATAATAATTATAGGCTGTTATAACAAACTTGGTTGCTTATTCACAAGTAATACAAGCAGTCTGCTTTCTTCCATATTAATTATATGAAACACTGAGAATGTTCTATAACGATTTATGATTACAATAACGGTCGAATATTCTTTTTTTTTTCATTCTATTAAGTCGTGAGACGAGCCGGACGCCCTCCTGATGGTAAGAGAAACGCCAGCCTACAACCAATTTAGTGCTACCCAGAACTTTGCTCCGGGCAGGGGTGCACTACATCGACGCTCCCCACTTTGAGTCATAAGATGTTAAGACTCATTGGCCCAGTAATCTCGCTAGAATATTGAAGTCTTAAGATAACTAACTTCAAAGTACATTGCGTGTTCGTAAAACCAGTCTCTTGTTCGTTTCACTCCAAATGATTTGATGTATGTCAAATAGGAAACGTCGTCCATAAAAACTGTTGTAGATAAAAAAATATTCTCAAACAATGCAAACGTTTAATTGCGCAGAGCACGTATCTTATCACAGTAATCTGTTAGTTCAACCGGCGTGTGTAAGCATAGTGACGTAACTTCAAGACAACATATGCGTAGAATTAATTGCATCTTACGTTAGCGTGCTAGCCGGTAATCTCGTAGGAATCCTAGGACATTGAGATTTATTATCAGCCCATTTAGCTACGGCGCAGACTGGTACGACTATGTTACTAAAATTATTCATGGCCCGGCCATAGAATTGGTTCGTTTCAAACCGTTTTGAACTCGACACGACATCGTCTGACGGATTAAATGGTTCCTAATTATAGTATTATAAGTTATGGAATGGATTTTTTGGTAATGCTATTAAAATTAGCCTTTGAAGTTAAAAATTAGGACTAAAAGACTTTAATCTTGGTTTGGTTTTAGGTGCATTTTAGTTATGATATTAGACTTAAAAGTGCTTATTTTAAAAGTGATATAACTTACCCATACAATCCGTCTTAAAGATATAAAACCATACAAAAGAATGTGAAGGAAGGTACATAGGTCCCAGCTACACCTTATCGTATAAAGGTAAGCTACGGCAGGCAATATGGCACATTCGTCAAGATAACAAGGCTCAGGACAAAATGTAAGATAAAGAATTACGACAGACTTTGTTCGGGTTTCTGTAAATACGTATCTAGCATTAGTTTAATCTTGAGTTTTTCGAAATGGATGCTTTTGTGATGAAACTTGAAGTTCCCGCCATTATTTAAGTAGTTAATTGTGGGTTTACCTTAGTTTGAAGAATGTACTTTTATCACAAGTTTTAGGGTATAATAAAAAGATTTTATCTGTAAATCCTCTAGAAATATAGAAAAACATTAAACAATAGATATCACCATAACACGTTCGTATTAAAATACTAAGCTTTTAAATCAGAGACATAAAATTGGGCAAATGTTTTCAAATCAATTAATATATATTTCAAAGCAGTCCGATAAAACGTTCGCTGTATTTACGTGAATTCATACCAACAAAATTAAAGCTCATTCAATTTCGACACAAAAGTATTTAGGTCACAGCTCTTAAATAAGCAATTACTTAAAGTATTCTTTGACTCGAGTGAAATTACCTTTTAATAATTCTATAATAATTTTCTTATATTCAATACTCCGAGGTCGCCTTAATTTCGATCATTAAAGACTTTTTTAATTACCGATACCCAATACCGAGGCTGTCAGAAGCTTTACAGGTCAGTTATAATTAAAGAAAAATAACTTAACAATTTCCGAGGCTAAGGGTCAGGTTCCTTGTACCCTTTTTCTTTTATTCAATTTTCCGATTCATTTAATTTGACTCATCGCTGATGCCCTTTCGAGGAGTGTGTTATCTGTGTGACTGGTCCGACACCTTGGCTAATTTATTAGTTATATTGCAGTTGACCACTTTCAAAATCGATGCAGAAATGTTTAATAAAAACTGATAAGAATAATTTGAAAATAAATACCGTTTTAAGACTTCACAGAGACACATTTTGATCTCGTGAACTAAGTTTCGGAATTTTGTTTAGGTACTTAAATTTTTATTTTATTCAGTGTCAATTAAAGTCTTTATTTTGATACAATAAGACATAAAATTGTTTCGTTAAGATATTTGTTGAGTCATTTCTAAGATAATAGTACCTACGATTGAATACAATAATTTAATAGGGACATGCCCACAGGATACATAATTACCGTACACAAAGCCAACATACCTTTGCGAAACGAATTAATCGCATTTTCCTTTTGTGAACAGATAAGGAAAAATACAATATAACCAAAGAAATCATAGCCAGAAAATGCGGTGAGGTCACCAAATATTCCGCGGACAAAAGCAAATAAAACCTAAATAAATTACCTTCCAAATATATTATAACACTGGCAATAACTTGCTTCATACGCTGCCTCTTTCAGACCCGGGTGAAATATTACTGAATAAAAACGCCTCAAATATTTGTGGATTTCGCTTTAGGTTCCCTACGTGGGAGGAGGACGTTACTTAGTTAGTGAAGTGGCATTCTACTGAAATCATTTTAAACTGGTATTTTAACTGTTACGATTGTAACCAGCGAAGAAAACGATTAGCATAATTTTTAATAGCTTTGTAAATATTCCTTTATATTATAGTAAATTCATCATCCGTCATGCCAGTTTGCAATTTAACAAACTCACTTTAATACATTATATTAGATCGTAAAGTAAATTGTTAAATTGCAAATAATATTTAGGAACAAGCCTTCCTTAATTTACAATCTTGCAAGATATTTATTATAATCTATATACGATTCTATCTAAATCAACGTAATACTTACGATGCATAAAATTCTCACTGACACATTCATACTAGAAAATATCACGAATAGTTTACCCAAAGGATATTTTTCTAAATGTAAAGTAATAATAAGAAGCCCTCAAAATGAACAAATAAATATTATTATCGAGATATTTACCAACTGTTTAAAATTTCGCCACATTATAGCCAAAATTTAATTTGTTTTCATCTTATAATCAAAATATTGCGATATTAAAACATATAATATCTTTTTACAGTTAGTCGTAACTTTTAATTTAAATTTTGTTCTTTTATTATGAACGTGTAGTAGTTAAGGTCACGGTAATTTACTAAAAGGATACAAGGTCGTAGAGTTCATATAATTCAATAAAGCGTTCTTTAAATTATTTATCATGAATTTATTACTAGACGATCAGAAATATTTTCGCTGTCTATAGAATAATAAATATAATCCATTATTTGAAATAGGCTCTAATATCTCTCCAATTTTCATCATTTGCAAGTTTTAAGGTTTCAAAAGTATCCTATATTGTTTTACAAATATTTATTTAGCTATGAATATTTTTTACAATTGATAGTCCATCGCTGCTTTTGTACTCTCATAAATTTTTATTTTTATTGCCGGCGTCCAATGAACAATTTTACACTTATTACGTCACTACATTTAAATCGGGCATATGAATGAAAAATGCGTACAAATATTATGTAAACTAGCAGAAGTGGTATTCACAGCACGTATTAAATTCGTTGATTTCGAAAATTATTCATGTTTCACATCCGAACATACGAACTAAATGTAAATATATTAGCAACACCGAAAAAACGAATGTTTAATTTATATTTTCGTTTGCCTTTTGCTTTAATAAATTTGTTACTTTTAATAAAAGTACTTAAGGAATGAGATTTATATTTAATGTCGGAATTTAGAGATTATTTGATCTGTATAATCTGATGTTTGATCTATATAAACCTAGACAGTTATTTAAAGCAAAAAAAATAATTTAAAAATGTCCGTTTTAATTATTATTTTTTAAATCGTAATTTAAATACTTCTTTAAATTATAAGACAATGAATTATCGCTCTTAAATTCTTCAATATAATTAATTATATTACATTACAATTAATTTAAGAACGAGCTGTCAAAGACAATTTAATATAGCCTTAATATAAATGTCCACACGCTGCTAAAATTAAACCTCGGTCAACGTATCTGCTTCATAATAAACGTACATCAACGCAGCGCTATTAATTGAACCGTTTTATAAAAGATTAATTAAATACATGTCTCGCTAATTAAAATCAGAACGTAATCGCAGCCTTTGGAAAACTCTTTTCAATTTTATCTGTGCCCGTACGTAGCTCAGGAGGAATTATTTTTAATCTGTAGAAGGGAAGTGCACATGAAGGAAACAATCAATTGCTATTGATTCAATTTGTGCTTGAGACGTGTGGACTAGAAAGGGACTAGACGGTGGGAAAGCAGATTATGTCATGACAAGTGACAGCCAATCTGAAAATGCACATATTGGGGCGTTGTACGACAGATGCTGTGGTAATTTGTAATGGATCCTGGATATCCATACGTTCTTATTTGGCTAGTTCGGAATTTGTTAATATTATTTAGGAAAGTAAGTGAGACATATTTATTGGAGTTGGAATTATGAGAAGACAGCTACGTTTCGATCGTTTTCGTAGGCAGAGAATTATATCTACTAAAGTGGAATATAAATAGTTTAAACAACCTGATTGTTAAAAAATTATAGATAGCAAAATATATGATTATTTAAAAAATGTACTGGGAACGAAAAGCACAGCCAAGATTGGTTTCACATGACACAAGTAGGTAGTGTTTCCGCGATAGTAATACTATTTGCGATACAGAAATGAGATTTGCATAGAAAATCTCTTTGATCATATAATAAATTGACTCGACTCACTTGAAATAAGTATCTTTATATTTATTTTATAAGACATGTAACTTCTTCTGACTAGACTATGTTATGATTTTATTTATAAGATAAAAGTTTCGAAATTTGTCTCATATCGTTGTAATTTGTTTTGCCTTTCAATAACAAAATAACTAACGCTGTTTTATTAACGAAATTGTCTCCGCAGTTTTGTTCTGTAGCAAATAAGTATCTTACAAATGTCGTCCATTAGCGGCCAAGAATTCGACCAGCCATTCCAGGACATACGTAATCACGTAATTAAACACAGTGAATTTAGCGTGAAATAAAGGAGAATCTCGAACAATACATAGACGTCACGGCGGCCAGGTCCGTAGGCCGCAATAACGCAGCACACATTTGTCAGGATAAAGTGGCTGCGAAAGAAAAACTGGGCTTTCCTCGGAAATATTTCACGAAACTTGTTTGTTTCGCTCGTGTTTTCTTGTAACGTATGAATTATAGTTTGAATATGTTAGCACTAGGACGTAGGTACGTGTAACCTTAATCCGTTGAGTGAATTTTTATTTCTCCTATTTTATTCTGAGGATTTTCTTATCTTACCACTTTGTAGTATCTTTCTGCTCATATCGTATCAAGAAAGGTGAATAACACATTGAAATATTTATTCATTTTTACGTAAGTAAAAGTTAAATACATCCTTAATACAATTACATAAATCAGTCATCAGTACATCAACCTTTTTACATAACCCCAAACACACAATTAAATATAGTTCGACTATATAAAATATGAGTGAAAAAGTATCAACATATAAAAAAGATCACAAAAAGCATAACAGTTAAGAATATTTCCACTAAAAAGTCAACGAATCTATGTCGATATAAGCCGGCCGGATAAAAGTTATGAAACTACCGATTTATTGGTGCAAAAGGCAAACTACGACCACTCCCGTCTTTTTTACGTAAAAAAACATTTGTGCCATTTGGTAAATTTATGCCTAGCTTTGTTCAAAGTTTGTTCTCAACCGCGACGCGTACAAATTCGGGAATATTTAAAACTATTATTTAATGGATGAAGCAGCTTATTTAAACTTTCATAAATTTGTATGAAAATGTGAATTGCATCGTGTTCAGCTAAATGCGGGCATCGAATTAATTAGTTAACTGTCGCTCTTTTTTATTATAATAATCAATACTCTATTTAATTATAGTTGTCTGCGCGAAGCTTAGTCCGAAAATGTAATATTATTTTTTATGTTACTTATTATTCAAACGATCTACAGTATCACAATACAAGTAAAATACAAAAAACACGTGTCGAAAATTATTCAGATATCAAAAGGCTTATACAGGTATTAATTAACAAAAATGAATTCGAAATATTTAACCAAAATTTTAATAACCGTTACATGCGTCCAGGGACAGTGTTGCAATATAACACGACAGACAAAATTTAATTTCCGTGCACATAATTTGTGGTCTCTTATTGACACGTCATGTCCAATGATTGATTGTTGACCGCGTTGATTCTGTAAAATATAGTGTGCTTTTGCTGTAACGTGTTTAGATTCATTAAATATCCAACCGTATTGTAGTTTGACATTCAATTTCATTGGACACAAAATTAATTTATCACACCCCAGAATATTATAGGTAAAGTAACGATGATCAAAATATTACTATGTGTGTAACTAACTTTATTATCTGCACAAGAAAGTCTTAGTAATTCTCGATCCATTATAAAAATTGGCTCATATTTCACTGGTTTATTACAATCATACATTTTATCACAATTACTCTAAGAGCATTCAATAAAAATTTTCAATTTAGTTACGAGGCGGCAGCCGACATTCTGAATCGCGTCCAGACAATTTTATTATTACTGCTCTCAATTTTGAATAGATAAAGCATTGCGGCTGAAGGCTGCTGCGGAGCGCATAGCCGAGCTGGCCGCCTGCCAACCCACCTCGAGACGCATCAACCCTAGCTCCACCGATACAAATTACACCTTAAAACAATACAACAAGAAACAATCTTTAAATACTAGTCACGTGCGAAGTATTCCAAATTCAAACACTTCGATAACGGCATTAAATGTCTAGAATTTCCAGAATTCGCAGCGTTCCGTGACAATATCGTAGAATGCCAAAGAGAACAATACCGCAAATGTCGCAATGTACAGGTGCTTTAAATAAACGTAATAATGAAATTTAGTTTTCTATTAGTATTTACCACTTGTAAGGATTGTCTACTTGAAGTAATCCTTCGTTTTATTCTGATTAAATTCCGCTAGGGAGCTCTCGCGACTTGTAGTAATAACACTTATAGTGAAGTGGAGAGAGAACGGACTCGTCACAAATTCCTAATTAGTTTAATTAGAGTATTCAGTGGAACCGCCAGGATATTTTGGGATTTTAAAATGGGTATTTAATGTTATTGTCTGGTGGTTGTGACTTGTTTAAGATATTTATTATTAGAGAAATATTGTCGACATATTCTCGTAAATGGCTATTCATTGTATTGGCTGAAAAACGTAGCCGGCGAACAAATTCCATAACATAGCCTTTAAAATCAGGCGTGTTTGTGAAGCGTGTCCCGACGGGTGAACAAAACGAAAATGATGGTGTACGTCATGTACCTGCATTGCAGTGGGCCTGTGCCAAGCTTCACACCACACTATACCATGTGGGGATAGAATAGTCTAGAAATGTAGTGCATGAATATATTTAAATGGGAACTAAAAACGAAGTTCAATATGGCGCATTACAATAAAAATTTTAAGGTTAAAATTGGAATTAGCAAAAAATGTTATAATTTCTAGAGGATTTATTCTATAATATTGTTAACTAAGATTTCGATACCTTAATAACAGCGATTCAAACTTAAGATTAAAAACATGATAAAAAGCAATTGTATCGAAACTGGTAACGAAATAGTATTATTTGAGGAAAATTCCGCTTTTTCTATTTAAAAAACCAAACTGAATTAAAATCTATACAAATTATTGAACAGGCTGGATAACAACTGGACAGACTTTAATTAAATTTAGAAGAGATGTCTAGAAAAAAACACTAATACGAGTTTACAAATTTGACACTTACATAAATAGTAATATTTTTATTGATAGAATGAATCTGAATAATCGATTGGTATATGTATTGGTGTATTTGAATATTATATGTCTACAAACGTCTGAACCATGTTGCACTCTAATAAGGTCTCGCAAGCTCATGTAGGTAAGGTAATCTCAAGTTGTTCAGAAAAAAATGGAAATCGAACTTTGATTGTACGTAATAAAGTTCATTTTATATTGCAGGTGTTCTCCGATGACCCTGCTTCACCCTCGCCCTTGGCATTTTGCCAGATCGCTGCGCAAAGACGGACGTGTCTGTTGCCATTCAGTTTTACGGCTTTTAAATAAATTGTAGCTGAAAATCTATAAGTGCACATAAAATTAGATGTCTGCGCATGTAATGAGATATAGGTACTAGCTATTAGGTACTAGAATCTTCTTTGCAAAGAACGTTAGCAGTGACGTATAGACGCTTCTTCTTTTAAAAATATTGAATAAGTGCTACTTAACATTTAATTTAAGTTAATAATTTGTTTCGACTATTTTTGGACTATGACAATCAACTAAGCAGGTTCACCTGATCCTACGTTTGTCCTCCACTCATGGGCAATCGCATAATTTGCATTGGTATTTGGCATTGGTGATAAAAGACAAAGAGGAGAAAAGAAGACGACAAAGGGAACAGACTCCGATGTTTACAATTATTGAAGCAAGAATATCTCTCTACTGCCATGCCATAATTTTACGCCAATAACAATCCGGTAGGAGCCGGTAAAATTTCGGTCAAAAATGGTCAAAAGACCAACGAAACCAAATAAATGGTAAATTGCATTTAATTCATAGTTTTTATATGACAAAGTTACCCGCTTTATATTCACTGTCTGTGTTATTTGAGCAAATACAGCGTTCCTACAGTCGCACCTGTTCAAAAGATAGTCCTCACGAAAAATAACACGCCCAAACTTTACACCAATTTATTTTTCAGCTCTTTGTGAAAATACTTTATAAAACGAACTCTGCATACATCAAGTAAAAATCTTGTAGAATATTACCTACGTTTACTTATAAAACGTTTTATTTTTTGTACACCATTTCAAAATTTTACGCATACATTGAGCTTCCTTATATCAAAGGCTACTGGCGATCTTTACTTTAAAAAATAATATCTTACAGGCAATAACAAAAACATAAAGAAAAAGATAGAATAATAGGTTCATAACGTATGGTATAAACATAAGCTTCGTTCATTAATAAGAAAAACATGAAGGAAAAGATAGTCTCAAAACGTTTTGGATAAACATAATATTGGTAACTCTTACAAGTGCTACAATATTATTATTCAACTATAAATATATTCCTCAGATAGGTATATACTACATAATAAGTTTTCCATATCGCTCTTAATAAAAACCATATAGTCTTCTCTTCAAATAAATTTCAAAGTAGGCAGTAGGCACTTAATATTTTCCGTATCCCAATTAAAAGAAAACTGTGACATGGACCCTTACAATGGCCGAATGGTGAAATACGACTTTCATTGTTGAAAGACACAATGGAGTGACTGGCCGGAGAGAATATGGCTGGCCCATTTTGAAGCGAAAAATAGGCTATTTTTCGTAATGAAGTCAAAGTTTAATTGCGTTTTGTAAAATGATCCTGCGAGTCAACGTTCGCGCCTCAAATGTATTCAGGTAGGATCTACATAGATGATGTCTTTACAAATATTAATGTTATAATTTGTTTTCACGTTTTCTCTTGCATCAAGAATTTAAAGTTTTATTTTTAAACGAAGATTATACATAGTTAAATATCGTACGTAGGTCTTTAAGGGAATACAGATAGTAAAGTTAAAAAAAAACTTTAAGATATTCAGATTTCATTTTTATGCGACATACATGCTGGTATCTTTTTCTTATGAAAATGTAATATGTATGTATTTATTAGTCGTGGCGACTACATACAAAAACAAATATTTTTACAGAACTTTTTATTATTAAACATAAGCTGTTGTTTTTTATACTAATAAGTACGCAGTTATTAAGAAAAAATATTTTTTGTATAAAATTAAATTGAGTAATTTTAACACTTTTTTTGCCAACGGTACTCTGAGTCTTATCAAGGTAGGCAGCGTTTAATTACGTCGGGTTGAAGTTAATTGTGGCATCTGGCTGTGTATATTGTCTTTTTAATTGACAATAGATTTAATCTATATTTTTTCAGTAGTTTTATTTGCTAACCTTATTTAACTTATTTGTTTTGCATGCTTGCCTTATTAACATACGTATAATGTGTTCGATTTTTAGCTCATCTTACAAAGCAATGTGACGTATGTACAATACAATATTTATTTATGTTTTTTTTAATAATATTATTTTTGGCTTATAGTATACCGGTCCACACTCTCTCCAACTCCAAAAAAAGAAAAAAAAACACTTAATATATCCCCGAAGAAGTTTTTCTGTAGGCACATTGAACATGCAAAACAGTTTGAACTTTAAAAGACTTTGACCTAAAATCTTACCATTAAACTTGATACTCATACCCCGTAATGGATGTCAATTTATCACAAGAGGGATTAGGGTTTGATAAATTCAATAAATGATAATAATATACGAGACGAGACGCTATTACTTGCAGATGGCGCCCAAACGTTTTAATGTAAACGAACAAAAAATGAGAGCTTTCCTTTATTTTGATACACAGTTAATAACGTGGGTTGTTTGAGTGTATATTAATGACAGTTGAATCGATTGGTTTATTTATATCATTGTGTAATCATAAATAATACTAGACAATACGTAACTAGTCACATCTTAAATTGGCGGAAAATTGTAAACCATATTATATTTCTTACTGATCTTACTAACATTATAAACTGTATGTAAGTATATTTTTTGTTTATACTCTAAAACTACTGTATAGATTTAGGTGAAGTTTAACGATCAGATAGATTAAACACTAGATTTAAATCATTATCCCGATACTTCGGGTAATCCTGGTACTGGTCCATAGTTTTATACTGGTATTGATACAGGAGCGAAGACTGTGAGGGATAAAAACCGCGGTACGGCAAATAAAGTTACTAAGATAATATTTGATAAAAACGCAATAAAATCGATTTCGTTTCATAAGAAAATACTTAAAGCTTTTACAACCTTATATCGTGAATAAATACGCAGCACGTATTTGCAAATAGTGAACACAATCACTTGAAACAGAATGAACCGAAACGAATTTGTATTCAAGCGCCGAGCTCGCTGACGAAGCAATCGTACCCCTTCGGCTCTAAAGTGGTCAATAAGTACCGCAGTTACAAGTATGTAACTTATCCCTCCTCACTACAATAGACCATGACTCTATTTAGAAGCTAAAAATGTTCCCTCTAAACGCACCAATATTTACAAATTCAACACTTGAGGCCGCAAACAATTGAATAATGACGTCATCTTTCTCCCCTTAACCTTCTGTTAAGTACATTGTAGGATCGAGAACTATCTTATATGGTCAGATTTAACATGAAAACTAAGAAGCTTGTATGACGGTTAAATAATTATCAATGGGCCCTATCTTTTTAAAATAATTAAAAATGCACTATCACTAACCATTCGGTACAATGGTCACATAGCTGCTCCAAAGAGTTTATATCACCACACTCGACTGATATTGTAATTTACATGTGTATTTTTGGGGGTGTGGATGTTGCTATACAAGTATTAGATGTATGTACTCCGTATTTACAAAAGAATAGTATGTATATGTAACTTATATGTTACCTAGCTACCACGCAAGCTATGCTTAGTATGGGACTAGATGGCGGACAGGTTTAACACATTAAAAGGCTTACTTATCTATTGGTATGATTAATTTCTTTTTTTTTTCATCTAAGTCCAGATTACACTATGTTGTAACTACGTTTTTCAAATAAAGATAGCATCTTGCTCCTAACCTTCTACCCCTTATATCCATTGTAGGATTTGAGTCGATAATAGACTGTCCTTTGCGAGGAATCTTAAAGCAGACATTTGTATTCTAGTGGGTGTAGACGCGTTAGCTATTTGATTTCTCCAATCGTGGCAGAAGATCGACGTTGGTTACAATCTCAATTTATTAGGTAAAAATTTAGTAAGATACTGAATTTAAAATATCATACAAGTTTAATTTTCTAAACAGATAGACTAACTCTTTAAAAAGGGCGGTTAGGCAGAATTTTCTAATACTTTAAGAAATTATTTTTCACAAAACAGTGCCTGTCTTTTATCGAAAATTTTACGGCAGTGTAAAACGTCAGCACGGCTAGTTCCATTATTCAAGTTTAAGATTAATCGTAGTCTGTCGTTAAAAAATATAAATTACTTTAAAACCTGTAACTAAGTTAGGGCTCTTGGAATTTGCAAAAACACTAATTACGTAAAGCTGGCAAAGTTTTTATCGACAGCTTGTTAAGCGAAATAGGTGTACAAAGAATCTGGAGCAGCCGAAAAACTTTGGCTGGAAAGTTTTAACAGCAAAAAATGCATTGGCCACCGTTCAGCGTTAACTGAGAACACTTAGGATGGAATTACACTCGCTTATCGGTTCATAAACATTTTATAATAGTTAACGATTTATTTGATTTTAGATTCTATTTAAGTTATAAACAATTATATACAGATTGATTAACACCGGTATAATTCATCTCATACTTAATATAAACCAAAAGAAATCTTC
>JADANM010005443.1:3690189-3707931 GCA_026213755.1 Eurema hecabe
CTTAAAAGCGTGTCGAAGCATTTTTTGATATCGCAAACATTTTAGACATTTATACGGGTGTCCATTATTTGCGGACGCGTCGCCCGTATAACGGCGGATGTTGTTAATGGTGGAAAATGTGGAAAATTGGACTATTCATTGCTGGGAGCTAGACCGCAGCTCGTGCAAATACGCGCTCAGGTACCGTGTGCGGAATTGCGGTACGACGACCGATTTACTTGCCCAATCGGACATTTTGGACACTGTTTACTAGTGGCGTGCACTTTATTAGGGTCGGTTTCTAGGTGCCAGGACAGTGACGCGACCGATGTCAACTTTACTCCCAAGTCCCAACACGACGATCGGTAGCTACAATAGTTTTAACTTTAACTATAGAGGTAGAATACATAAAAAAGATTTATTATGCCTGCCAAGTTCCATTTAATCAAGGAATATACTGAAGCATTGTTAAATATTAACGTATAATTAAGAAAATGTAATAACATCTATACTCGTAAAACGTAATTTAAAAAAGATTTAAATACTCGTACAAGTATCATTTAATTTATCTCAATATGTTACCTATATAAATGACAAATGTTCCAGTAAAATATATTAGAAACGTTTATTCGAACATTTTTATAACAAGTTCTTTTCAAGGAGATGTTCAAATTGTAATTTTTAATTTAAAATAGCGTAATTCCCATCACGAAATCACAATGTATTCAGTATCAGTTGATGGCTGTCATTACGCCGACAAATTTTCTGGAAAATTCCCTCCCCGCGGGGAATACTTGTGTTTTACAGCACATCTCATCTCGCATTTATGGTGATCAATTTCAATTCAAATATTCACAAGTTATTCTCGTGATTTGAGACTTCAAGACGGAGCGGACAGAATTCAGAAACGACCACGTCGAATGTACTTGAAGTATCACTTAGATACAATTGAACTAAAAATCTTGGAATGTTCTCGTCACGTGAAATATCAAAAACTGAGACTTAATTACGCTTCCAACATTAAAAAACCTCGATTTTACTTTAAATACACTTCAAATTACGCACTGACAAATGATGGGAAACAGTACTGGCAAGTACGAGTATGTTACATACATACAATCGTCATCAGACGAACTCAAAGTCGACTTCAATTGATTGATAAACTATTTACAAACAAATACATTTAAATATTTAAATGTTACTAGTATACTGGTCGATGAATACCAGAGTATATTTTATTGGTATTTATCTGTACTCGTGCTTAATACTTATCCTCGTATTAAATGTAAAAAAAGATATATAATTGTACGTCCGTTCAGTGTCAGAACCCCATTTAATTGTCAGTCACAAAATATGTTTCTAAAACATGACCGATATGACTAAGTGTCAAAGTTATTTTTTCCGACTTTCGTTATTGGAATATTAAACAATTACTGAGTTTTTGTAAAAAAATACTTTTCTATTCAAGAAAAACTCCGGTTTGCGCTAAGCGTTCATACCTATTCTTGCATATGAAATATATAATATATTTTTATAATAACAATAGTCCCAAAACGGCACCAAATTATTCACAACAAGAAAAACAAACTTATTTACAAAGGAATACAGCCGTCACAAAGGAAGTTGACGTAAATCAATCATCAAAACAACGTCTATGCGAATCCGTCGACACGTCTAGTATACATCTGACTATGTACCATTAATCTTGGTAATAAATATCAGAGTTCCCCCATACTCTGGATGTTATGATCCCCTCTGATGGCCGTCATACAGAGAGCACTTAATAAAATGTACTTTTTCAATAACGTAAATAACTTTACTGCTATAAGCTCTATATCCAATAAAGTAATCAATGAAACTTCTTAATAAATTAAAACAATATATCTTACTAAATTATGTATTATCCTGACCTTGACAGGGAAACTGTATTAATTATTTAAAAAATCTTGTACTTGGTGTTATCAATAATTTTTTTGCAGTCTTAAAAAGGAAGAGTCATTAAAACTTCTACTATCATTCTTGAGTACACTAAAGAGAGAGAGAGAATTTAAATAATAAAATAACTAAAAGATTTTTAGTCGTTATCCCAAGCATAGAATTATGAAAAAGTTATAACTAAAACATTAATTAATTAATAACCAAAAGCAATAACATTATTACTATAATTTTAACACAAGTAGGTAAGTATAAAGCTAACGAGAATAAAGACAGAAATGTAAGTTAAAAGGCGCACATCACAACGAGTTGCTATGATGACACAACATTACGAAATGGTATATGGAATTGTTCGCTCTTCAGCAAAGGGTAAACAAAGTAAATTAAAGTCCTTTTACGATTTACAGAGTGGATCATATTAAAATACATTTTTGTATTATATTTCCAAGTTTACGTCTCTAAGATAGTGTTTTATTCGCTTTATTTCAAGACGTTGCCGACAGCTTTGCAATATCCCAAAGGAAATACTGCTGTAGAATTTCACAAGTCTTATTTTAAAGCTGAATTAGATTTTGTTTAAAGGATAATGGTCTCGCCGTGTATTTGTTATAAAATTTAACAGCGTCTTAAGCAAGAAATGTTATTTATTAACGTTTAAATTGTGATAATAAATTACTCTTGCGAAGAACAAAAATGAAGTATTGTGTATGGGTATATATAATATAGCTTGTACGTATATATATTAAATGTACTTGATGTCTGATATGGGTTTATTCTATCCAAAATTGCTCTACCTTAGTTTCGTTTACCGTCCATAGATATGTGGTCAATCTCTATCGTGTAACCATACTAAATACTTTTATGAATTTCAAGTCAACACACTAATATGGCCAAGACTTTAATACCTACTTACAACGTATTTTTATCCTCCTACAAATATATTGTTTGGACGAACTAATTCAAGCGATCGGCTTTCAAGCGGCCAAACAATGTTATATTAAAAAGGACAAAACCATTTAGCCAGATTAGCAGGACAGCAGGGTTTTAATAACAATTTGTACGGATCCGTTGACATCGCATAGTTCCCTTTTCAGGCCGTTTAGCATTCACTTTTTGACAATATCCGAGCATGTCCTAAATAACGCAGACGTTTTATTTAGAAACGCTGAAAGCTTAGCGGTTTTCAACGAGTTTCAACCGCGATTGAAATTTTGATGGAGTGCTCTTTGGGTTGAAAGTTTGACGTTTGTATTTTTGAAAGTACCTTCATGGCTCTGTTAAAGTTAACTTGACTGCTAATCCGGAAATTTACTTGTTGACTGATTGCGAATTAAAGTATGTTCTTTTATTTTGATTCATACAATATATTATATTGCATATAATTATTATAGGATTTTCTCCATTTAAAAGCCTCAAAGGAATCACGCATAAAATGTGTTTTAAAGGAAAAAAAAACACCATCAAACTGTTCCTAAGCTTACGCTTAGAGCCTTACGTTCTCCTAACACAAAAACTACCCTCTGGTATAACACCGTATAAATTGGGAACATTTTTGACAGGCGATCGGATAAGGTCGGGGGATCTAGTGTTTTATCGCGATTATAATCGGCTTACTAGGGGAATGTCCAGACCACTGATATCGTGGTGATTGCGATGCCGAGATAGTAGATTTTTTTATTATTCTATAATTGAATTTTTGACTTATTAAGGGCTTTCATTTTGTGGTATTAACGATCGTGCTTGTCATGAGCAGTCGACTTTTTTTATTACTTTTAATGAAGCTATACTTAAAGAGGCATTATGGTTAGATATTCCAAGACTTACCTAGAATAGATTTACTGGATTTTTAAAAGCTCAAAAGTCATATAGCTATATCGATGTCAAATTTATAAAAGTTGATTTTAGCTTCGTAAACAATTACATTGTGACTCATGACAATGGTCTCGTCAAATGGTCCTGTTAAACATCAGCAAAGGCCCAGCAATAGCATTTGAGATCTAGCCAGCGAGGGCGATGAACAATGGCCGACAAAAATTGTCCAAAATAAATGAGAAACTCCTTTGTCATGCGAAATCCGCCTTCGCGAGGGAAATTATTATTATTAATTTCGTGGGGGAAGTTTGTCGTTCAATGGTCACTTTTTAATACCGGCCTTGTTAAGCATTTATGCGTGTTTTGATTTATAATTGTTTGTCTTGGAGCTATTAATAATGTTGATAGGCCAAAATTCAGAAATCGAAATAAACGGTTAAAATCTACACAAATTAAAAATATACTCAACAATCAATTACAATTTAAATTCTTCAATGTTCTAGTTAATTATTCACTATTAAAAATAAATAAAGAAATAAAAATGCAGTAAAAATATTCAACCAATTCATACCGTTCTACAAAAAAGCTTTAGAGTTTAGCACTACCACTTTTACTGACAACAAAGAAACTACACTAAATATAGAATAACTAAAAATAGTATGCCATTATTACATTACTGAACATGACCACAGACAATATCTGAGTCTCGGACATACAACATATAGTCCGTGGATCCATATTTTATTGCACCAGCTTGTGCAGCTCGATTATCGCGCACTCCCGCGGGAATAGCTTACTTTTGTGGTCATAAAGTATTCTACGTCGCACTCCGACCCGAAAATTATTACGCGAAAATCACGCCAGAGTAACTTTACTTAAATTTGAGTCTATTAAACATTACGAAGAAATGGTGGTAATTAAATATTGCATTAACTACTACTCAACCTAAAATAAGGTATACATACCTAAATACCTAATTTGTAATAAATTGGCCAAATTACTATCGTGAAAATAAAAAGGTAAACAAAAGGAAGCCACATCGGATTTCAAATGTCGGTTAAATGAATGAAAAGTCACACGTGAAAAGTTAAAATATTCTTAAGGCATCATGTGCGAAAAAGAAAATTCCATCAGCCTAAACATTCTATAACGCATTCATTTATAAACTAAGCCTAAAGCATTCACGTGTTTACCACAAACAAAAAATCCTCAAAAGCCAAAATCAACTCTTCCGTACACCAAAACGTTGAATCGCAATAAATTACGTTGTTTATTTACCGAAAGCTCTTGAAATAACAATAAGTAAGGAATCGCTTAGTAACGATTTACGCATCAATTACTAAACGAGTATCCACCACTCGCAGACGCCTACTGACGTCTACAATATCGTCAGATTATTTTGCAAATTGATTCAATTTGCCGAACACAGTTACGCTTTTAGTGTGAGCCGTTTAATGTAGGCTCTTTCAACTTTGTTTACAAAACACAATCGAAGGTGTTACGATATTTATGTCAGATAAGAAACGCTTTATATGACCCCTTTGTTGCTACACCTCAAACTCTTCTTCTAACACTAACTACGAGTATAAATCATTGTTATAATTATCATTTCAATATCTTAAAGGTATTACATATCTTCATCAAGACACCTTACTTAAATTAATTTTGAATCATGTAAGTCAAAAAACGGTTATAAATATATATTACTATCTTAGTGCTAAAATCTGGCAATGTTTTCGTAACAACCCTTTTCTAGTGCTAAGGTTTGTAGGAGTATCTAACGTTGGGTATGCCGTATGGGATTGTTTGCACACTTCATTTAAAAAAAATATTTAAAATAGTACTTGTTGCAATGCTGGTATACAACTGTGTTATTCGTATTTTTATGTATATAAAACATTTTTTTATCAATGAATATATTCGATTGACGAACCAATTAAATTACCTGAAGTTAACTTTATTTTGTTGCAAATATTCTAATTATCTATTTGATTGACCCTTTAAGGGCAAACGGTAAATACAATTGAAGAGTTCTTCTGCTTCTTGGTAAAATGGCGGTGCTGCGTTATCACAATTTCGCCAATGTCTAGTTGAGTATAGATAAAACAAGTTTGAGAGTCGATATTTGGCTGTGGCAATCAGCAACACGTGCTTTTAATACCACAGCCAAACATCGACCTTCCAATTGAAGAGTTAAATACAGCACAAAATAACATGTCACATAAATTTTACATAAAACAAAAGTCTCTTATCAGATATCTTTCACACGTGCAGGCAGTACCAATTACCCTTTGTCGCGACATGAAAAACGATTTGATATTATTATTTATTTATCGCAGAGATCGTTTCATATGAATAAAAAGGACAGATATAGGAATTTCTAATGAAAGTAACATGAGAGCCGACGAAGGGGTCAACGACCGCTGCTTTAGGGTGAGACCCCAAGCCGGGTTCGGGAAACGGTAGGCGGTTTATTTTGATGCATTTTCTAATTGAATTGTTCGTTTTGCTGTAATCTAACTTCATATTAACTTAGATTTGTACCTAGTCTGCAAGGATATCGTTTGCATAATGAGGGAGTATTGTTTCGGCTATAAAAAGCTTTTATTTTGACTAATAATTATTTTTTTCTTTTTAGAAAGTATTTATTAATAATCCAACGTAGCGTAATGTTATATTTACAAGACTGTAAAATTATCAGTAACCATTTTTGAAACAATCTGCTTTGAAAAAAAATTTTTATAAAAAAATAAATATCAATGTAGCATTTTACTTCATATGTTCGTTAATATTGATATTTTCGTGGAAATAATAATAACGTGTTGGATATGCCTTCAATTATCGGGTAATTACTCTCGAAACAATTCCAAACAATTTTCAGAACGCGTTTGTTTTCCCTTATCAGCGCCAGCCTAATAAAATAATCTAAAGCAACAACAAACATTTAGTCTAAATTGTCAATTATAAAGTTAACTCAACTCGAACGTGTATAAATAAGAAATTCACGTATATATTTCCCGTAAATTCATATATTGTCCCACGCTGCCGGAACAGGCATATCAATGATACGGAAATTGCGTTTACAAAACTTTGCTACATTTTATTGTTTCACTCGTTTAAACGAATGACAAAACATTTGTTTATCCAATCGTAACGTCCCTTTGCGTTGGAGCGGTCGTAACTGGTTTCAAAACCTAGTGCCATTGGTGCAGAAACATCCCAGTGCTGGTGACACGTCGCACAAAAAGACGCAATATTTGCGTAGTAACGAAGACCCAGTGAATGGCTGGAGTTAATAGACTTTTAGTGATCATTCAATTGAACAGGTATTCCATCTCGTTAGACTCGGTTCGAGCAAATTGGAATCTCTTTACTCATTTCAGTTTTGTGTGTTTCAACGAACAGTCTCATCTGTTTTAATGTAGCTACATGAAGCTTCGCTTAGCCTCGAAACTATAAGTCTTTAAACGAAGTGCCTATCTAATAAAAGTTTGACGCAAAATCTCATAACTCTTTACAACGCACGCGCCATGATTCATTTACATCTTCGATAACTGTCTTCAACTTCCCGTAGCAGTAATTTACATTATTCAATTTAAAGCTACGAGGGCAATCTACATACATTATTGTTTCCAACAAGTTTTACTTTGTGAATTAAAAAGAGCCGTTCAAAATTAAAAGTGAAGTGTGAATTTTCAATAAGTTTTTTGGTCCTTAACGAGCTGTTGACAAAATGTGTACGTTAAATGGAAATTTTTTAATATTGTGTGACAAAAAAAACACGCATAGTAACTAATATAATACAATTACAAGATGAAGTAAACGTCAATTAATGTCTTTGCTATACTAATAATAAAGCCGAATCGTTCATGATTGTCTATAGATATATAGAGTATAGAATGGCTATCTATTCACCATAGACATCTAAAAATGAAATAAAAAAAAGACACTGCGTTTTAAGCGCGCAAATCTGCTGATCATAGCTACACAACTTTAGTTAGTACCAAAGGTTATTTTAGGCAAAACTAAAAAGGCCCACGACGAAAAGTCGAAGTTTGAAGCTTTTAAAATAATTAATTACTGCCAGCCAAGACCATGCGATCTGAGCATTAACGTCGAGTTTGTCAAAAAACTCCATGACTATGTAATAAAACTGTGTCGTTGAAAGTAGGCATATTTCAATGTAATGTTCACTTTTTATAGACCATGTTAATGTTTTCGTTATTGACAAATATTCCTCTTATGTAAATTAACAGCATGTTGATATATAAGCAATAAAATTATATGGATTTCCAGAAAGCTTAATTAACATAAGAATATAATGATTAAAAATTATAATAGAGAATTTATGCCATGTAATGTTTTTTATATTAAACATTTAGAAGGTCTTTTGTTGAAAAAGACTTCCACGCAATATATTGAGTAGGCTCGAATCGAATGTAAGTTACATACTAAATTATTAAAAACAGTAACTCAAAAAATCCAACCTTAAAAGACACATCATGTTCAATAAAGTTTAAAATTTTCTATAGAGCTGTTCTAAACGATGTTAAGAATCTAGAAGGCAGTTCAGGGATATTAAAAACGTCTTGCCTGGAAGTGCTAATTTGCATCGCCAGACAAAATGATATAGAAAGGTGTATAGGTTACCTATACTCCAGAGTCTCTTCGTAGACGTCAATGCACTCATGTCAAGTCCTCGTCGCGCCGGCGATCAAACATTTCTTCGTATATTATTCGTCTTACATAATTTTACCTTTCTATGTAGCATAATATATAAAAATATATATGTGCTTAGAATTCTTTTGGTAGGTACGATATTAAAATGTTTTGTTGTGTTATGTTATGTGTTTTTGCTTTCGTAATTAGACTAAATGTTCATTATATAAAACCGTGAAAAATTATGCGTCAATTGCTATCAGATACGTCTAATACTTTCGTAATTTATAAACATATGTGGTATATTATGATCCTTCTTTTCTTCAAGAAAACATTTGTATCTTTATCGTTATCTGTACTTAATAGGTAATGACTATTTCTAAAAAATATTCTTTGAATATCGTTTTGCTTTTTGCCTCGACTCATAACCTACATAAAGCAACCGAAAACCAAAATGAAGAAAATAAATCAAATATATCCAATAAGGTTTAAAACCCTTGAAAAATGGGGTCGTCTTCGGGGCATATAGCCTGCTTCCTAAGTCATAAAGCGTAAAATTAAAGCCAGTCGCCTGTCAGTGACCAGACTCTGGGTCTTGCGAGCAAATTGTCACCGAGACGCAAGTAATAGCAATTGTTTGTGACAATAGTTCGCTTAGTTTGGAGTCGCTTAGTTAGTCCTCAAATCTGTTAGAAATACATACCAATTCTAAGCGGCATTTGCGCTTTCTACGAAGTATGACAGTATTTCCAGGCTATGCCTTAATATAGGGATGAACATACCTGCAACAAAAAAAGACATTAAGATTTTCATAAATATATTACTTAAAAATAATGTTTAAATACTTTTATACTTAATACTAAAAAACAATATTTGAAATTAACAATGCCATTCTAGGAAATCAAAACATCTTAAACTATTGTAATTAACCAAACCCTAAAATATACCTACACCGAAACCCAACATCCATCCTTAAGCATTGATCCTTAAATCTAGAGATCCGAAAATAGCCGACACCATTCTGACTTTCCTAGATCAACCGTGAGGGAAAAGAAACATCTAAAAAAGAATTTCACTGCAATGAATCCGTTGGAATGAATAAAAAATACCGCCCTCAAAGGGCGTGCGGGTCAAACGTACCACGGATTAATAAAGTCTCTTTTGGTATGAAACCGAACGTTTTAAATTAAAAAGTTATGTGGTTTATCTTCAATTGCAAAGGAGATGAATGGGTCGCTCCGCCTATTAGCGAATACCCATCGTTGTATATCGTTTGCTCGTTTTATTCAATAAATTGTTACTTCGCAACAAATATATGAGTAGTTAAGCTTACGACAGATTACGTTTTCAGAAGAGGGATTCGTTAAATTGTATAAATTTATAAATAGTTAAAATATACCTTTCTTTATTATAGTCAGTAGTTAGGTCGGTAAGTAATGTATTATTAATGTTTTCAATGAAACAAAAGTAAAGTTTAATAGTTAGCTTATAAATGAACACTATATAATTTTGGCATCAATTTCGTAGATGCCACAAAGCACTTCAGCTTCATAAAGAGGTGAATTGTAATTGTAAAGTGCATCACAAAAACAAATAAGGACCAAGTTTCAAACTGCTGGTTTTACAACAAGAGTCGTTGGAAAATACGATGCTTTTGAAAGAAACTCGAACGTATTTTTCTTTAATGTTCTGAAAACTAACAAACCGTTTTATTTCTTGATATAACGAAGAACTTAAACTATTAAATAGTTCTTAAGTTAGATAATAAGTTATAAATTTTAATTATTATGAACTTGCTTGAAACTAGTCGGATGTAAGAGAATGAAATAAATCTTCAGTGTCTAGGAGAAATTGATTTAAGACATGTTTTTAAAAAGTTTTGTCTCTTGTTAGAAGTTAGTGGATTTACGACAAATTTAATACATAGTTACAGCGAATATAAACCATCCTTAAAAAACAACTAAAGATAATTATAGACGTAAATTATATCTACCAATTACACCACAAGCGGAGCTATTGTCCTATTTTAAGCCCAATTCTCCAAATGTTCAATATTTGTCTAAGTGGATTTTAAAACCCAACCACCCCAATCCTTTTAAATTAATACTTTGATCTGTTATCGCGAATCCTTTAAAGATTTCGCTAATAAATAGAACACCACAAACTCCTGACAGACATAATGGGTGGAGATAACGAAGCTGCCCCATTACCCAATTGGGTAAGCGAGAATTTTCTTTGTCCGAGTTTATCGAGCTGGCTGAAATATGATCTGCGGATCCGCGGACCATTCAATTTGGACAGACCTTTATTAAGGAAAGAATATCGATGTCAAATGTTCGACAGTTCTTGAGCGATGTTAGTGTTTGATGTTTCAAATGTTTGCGTATAAATTGAAAGGTTTCTGCACTTATATTTCAATTACCTCAAAATTGGTAATTATATTAAATAGAGTTATGGCTTTATGGGCACGCCACAAGGCTGAATTAGGTCGTTACCTAGGTTGTACTATCATCCCACAGAAAATCAAGTCAAGTGAAGTTTCTCGCCTTTTTTATCCTATTCTTCATTTCCATTTGTCACATTTTTTTCCTTTTCCTCTTTTGTAATTGCCGTTGCATTTGTGGGGCATATATGTATATGTCTAGAACATCACATAAAAGCATATAGTACTGTAGAATTTGCATTCTTTCAAATTATATTATGAATCTTAACCTTCTTAATCTTTAGAAGAACATTTTCACTCTATTTTACTAAAATAGACTAACAAGAACCTAATTTAAACATTCTTGTTTAAAGATTTTGAAACAGAGTTTATAATTATCAAAATCACAAACAATATTTGTACAACGAAGTGACACCATCTGTTTATTTATTTAAGCTTCAGTCAACTCTTATTGTATTGCCTTTCTTTTTAGTTTTTAAGTTTAATTACGAATATTAACAATATATTAAAAGAATTTAATCATCCATCATTTTTATAATCAGTTGTGTCCGGCGATTACAAATCTCTACAAAAATTATACCTTTCTTTTTAAATGACTTATCAAAATGTAATAATATAACTATAATTGTACCTCCTTATAACATCAGAATAGATTAATTATTAGCATTATACTATATGTATTAACTACTACAATTAGGAACACCGATATCCTTTATTAAACGAACACAGCAGTTATGGCTTCTTTCTAGCACAGAACTTACTAGAATAAAACTCATAGCGGGGGTTATATTATGACTTTTATTATTCTGTATAGCAATTAGTTACTTCGGGATAGCGCGGGAATGTTCAGCAATAGAGCTGAGACCGAGGTGGGCTACAAATGAAATTCCAGCAAAACTATGCGTAGATTGAGGCCTAATTGCAATCCTTGCTGCATAGACCTTATTGCGAGCGGCTAACAATTGGTTTTATTTCAATGTCAGCTATTATCAATGGTCCACGAATTATTACTCGACCATTTCACAGTGCCCTGCTTAAACTGCATGTATAAATGTACAGAAAGTTTAGATACATTAGTTAATTATTATACCTCTTTTCTAACCTTTTTTCCTGCAGTGTTGCTATTTCTTTGTAGGAATTTAATTAATTTCTTGAGCTTAGTTAAATTTACAATTTAACATATGTGAAACATAGAATTTCATACAGACTTGGTATGATGAATATCAGGAAACTGCCCTTTGTCATGTGTTGCCAACTACATTGTTGCTCTACTACTTAATTTAATAGTTTGGTGGTTGTAAATCCAACACTCTTGAACTTATTTAAGACCTAAAAGACAAAATAAGCTTTTGTATACTTTAACAGTTGTGTTTATATACTTTTTCATACAACGTAAATTACTAAGAATTTTACGTTACAGCGGGCTTTATTAGCGTCTGCTGTGAAATTAAATCTTTTAATTATAATTTCCCGGACTAAATTAAGAATTCGAAAGACTTCACTCGACAAAGGACAAAGGTGAAATTGAAGTAAATTGTAGTTAAATAGTCAACAATGATCGCGTGTGCGAGTAATGAAAGCGAACCTTTCGTGTGGTTGAGCATTTCGAATTAATGAAACGTTGTTAAATTCTTGATCAAAGACTGAAAGAATGGGTTACGTAATAGCAGAGGTATTGGAGTGATCGGTATACATTACAACAGTATCGCGTAGATGCCTTTGTGAAACTCATTATAGACTTTAATATTAAAGTGCTTTCTTTATTCGCTTGACGGATTCCTGGAGAACGATATTACTTTTGGAATTAATACGAAACTATATGATGGTTAAAATAAGGAATAGTAATCATATAATAAGGAATATTAATCATCTTGTAACGAAAACTTAAATTAAATAAGCAATAGCACTTTATTTTGTTTTTACAACAGCGGTGCGATGAAAAACAATCGTAATTGCAGACATGCCCATATTTGCTACCAAAACAGTGAAATTTCATATATGCAAATAATCTTTTGAAATTCAAAACATTTTTAGAAAAATGTATAACACCAAAGCACGTTAGTTATTTGCTAAAACGTTTGAGAAGTTTGCATATTTTTATTTATAAAACATTTCGTAAACAAAGGATGTTTTTGATTGAAATTTTGAATAGAGTGTAAACAAGGCCGGGGCATATCTGAATCCGTGTTAGTAACGGTTTTGTATTTCTCGGCAAAATATCAAAATGACCGAACATTTTTTTCCATTCATGCATACACCATGTTTCAATTTTGAACGTTGTGCATTCTTGCAATGTAAATATATACCCGAAGAATACCACCTGAAATAAAATTTTATTTACTTTTACGAATAAAATAAAATAATTAAACAACTCCAAAAGTGAAAAAAAGCTGAAATATACTTTAACAAACAAGGCAATAAATCTCATAATTTGTCTATTAAAAGTTTGAAGTACTTTTTAACTGACAAAGTTCTCAGTCAGTACAATACAATATGTCGCTTCTTTGTGATTGCATATCAGCTGTTGCGTAATAAGACGCCAATTGAGTTCAATAAACTCTGGAATGATCAATAAAATGAAGTGTCTGGGCCTATGTCAAGTCGTCTATTGTTTCGTAATTGACGCTATGTTTTTAATACATTTTCTATGCCTTTAATTCAGAATACTGTCTATTATTATAAAATTCTCTGTATTCTTCAACGAGCTTATTGTCTTATAAATATTATTTCATAAATTCTCTTTAGACATTTATTTATTTCGACCTTTAAGTACAATTTTGTCTATGGAAATGCAAAACACTTTGAAAGGGGTATGAAAAGATCGTAACAAAATCATCTCTAAAATTTGTACGTCATAAGCATTCAATATTCCACCCTAGCTGACGTAGAATTGCACCGTCTGAACCAGTGAATAATTAAGACGTAACAGTCGTGAACAGGCAAACAGAATCAAAAATTAAATCTAATTCTCCTTGCAGGGCCTCGTTAGCTATTCAGCCCTTTCAGACGGATCAATTTGGGCAATAAAAGTATTTTTAGATTCTCACTTCTCTGTAGGTATGCCAATTTTTTGTGTCTGAAAAGTGCCTGATCCTTCTGAAAGGCGGATATCGTTTTGGACTTCAGAGGGATTGGCAAAAGCGAGCACACCTGGTGTGGAATACATATTTGTACACAATGCTGGCTTCTATCCAAAGACTGACAAGTGTGGCCATTTAAAGTTGCAATGATTGATTTCAAATTCACTTCAAAGTTTCCCAAATTTTTAAACTTTTCCAATTCCTCTTTGTCGCAAAATAGAGAATAACATAGATCAGGTGTCGTGCAACATTCTAAAGGAATATTCAAATTTCTCTTAAGCATACGACAGATAAACAATTATTAATGGTGCTTAATAAAACTAATTAAAAATAAATCTAGATCCAAACTCGTTTGTAAGTGCAAAATTCTGTACAATGGTAATCATAGCGATAGACAATTTGATGTAGAAGATAAAGCAAAAGACAAATTCGTTCTTAATTAGAACGATGAGTGTGCAAAAACTGAGAATGCTTATTAAAAATGTATTAATTAAACGTTCGCAGTCTCGCAATTAATCGTATCATACATCGTCGTTCAAGGAACTCTGTAAACGTTGAGCGTTAATTTGGGGTGAAAAACAGTGTTTACACATACTTACACGCTCGGTGAGCACCTAAAGGACGAAATATACTCAAAGGCATCTAAAATAAACGAAGACAACTGACTCTCGTGTTACGTGAATATTTTACAAAGTGATAATTAGCTGTTTGATATGCAAGTAAAAAGTTCGGGAATTAAATGGAAGAACGTTTTAATTGGGACTCGTTTCGCTTTGACATACTTAGCCGGAGACCTGATCACGAACGTTACCCGCTTACCTCATACCTGATAAATATTATGCAGGTATCTCTGGAACATTTTAAGCTGTTTGAATAAGGGATTTGCATTTGTAGAAAATGTTTTTTTTTCTTCTTGATATTAGGTCTTTATAGAACTTAATATATCTTATGAGATAGTAACGGATTGTAAATAAACATAGTTAAATGTGGACCGTATATAAGTCAATAAGCAACAAATATCAGACGACTAACATTTAATATCGCAGCTAATATATTGCTTTAGATATCATATATCTGCTAATCACAGCGGTGCGTAACCCTTGGTTAAAACATAGGATATAATGTCACAACTTCATGATATATTGGCGGCCGCCGAGTTCGGGTTTGCTACGGTAACGTTGCGTGCGTGTTGTTACACGACTTTTGGCGGAGCGTACTGAATGCTTTTGAGGCCCGATTTGTATGGTTTTTTGTCATCATGTAATAAAACTGCTTAAGCATAAATAAGTATATCTAGTTACTAGCGTCCTATGGTTATAGATGGGATAATAATAAATGAGATAACAAATCCAGATGCGGATTAATTTTAATTCTTATAATTTTGTGACTGATTTTATTATTAATATCTTCTATTATCTATTATATTATAATCTTAGTATTAAATTGTAATTTGTAGTTAATCTTAATTTGTATTTATTCTGCTAACCTTTTCTCGCTAAAATTATCTTGTTATACTGAAGAACTATTTAACATAACATTTAAAAATCTAGTCACATTGTTAACAATATAATAACATAGACTATTTACGTATCCTTGGTTGAGATTTGGTTCGATAATTAATATGCGTGTTTACAACTTTAGCCGAGAGAATTGATTGTTTTGGGGCCCCAATATCAAACAACGATCATTTATCATTTAGTTACTACTGAGGAATTTAATTATCAACTTACTCTATTTGGTAAAATATGTTTTAGATGCAAAATAAAATATTTTCCACAAACATCGGGTGTCGTATGCCTCGACTTTGCTTTATTAAAGCTTTTATTTACTAGGTTCCTTTTGGGACTCGATTTTAGATAAATTTTAACTGTTTATATTAAAATACCTACTATGAAAAATGATTTTTACATTGCTGAGAATTCAAATACTATTTCAAATTCTAATTTTAAGTTTACCACCACAGTTTTGACATAATTTTATCTAGTCAACGTTTTCTTTATTTTCTGTTAACACTGGATATCATTTAATTTTGTTTACCTTTCGGTGAATTAAATTTGTTTAGAATTCTTAATAGACTCGAGACTGTAACCTTATCTACCTTTTTAATCTTCAATCTTTTAAATTAATCATAAAAATGTATTCAACGCTCCGATCCCTTTGAAATAAAACTGATCCCAGACATGAGTCTTCTCTGCATTCAGATGTTCGCTTTACTTTTTATCAACCGCACGTTTTTCATAAATCCTTCCTTCCCTAGCATTCCGCATTCTTGGAACGGAGGCTACGATTTGAGGATTAAACACATCGAGTGCATCTTCACTATGCGTGCCTCCACACGATAGGGGGAAATGTGTTCGTGGGACGCGAAGCTATGTCATTTAAAAAGCTCTTATGTAACGTTATCTATATTAAGCATATGGGTATAGGTAGATTGAACGCATGCACATATATATACTTAAATATACACACACACATTCATAGTCACTTGGAAAAGTGTTTGTTCAAGCCACGGGAAATAATATTCAAAAATTAAAACAGGTTATGTATCAGCAATTAATGTTTTATTTTAATTCAATCAGTAAGGTACTTGCACTTATACATATCTTATTGTTTGAATAATTACTCTAATTATATGTTTCTGATATGAAAACCAAATTGGACCGCTTTCTAAACCTTTACAGATTGTTTGTATATATTTCAATGAACGTATATCTAAAAATAACAAAACAAAAAACCTTCGCAACATCTATAGATCTCATTATTTTGAAGTAAGCCTTTGTGAAGATATAAAGATGACGGATTACTTATTGACCCCTCTTATCCTCAGCCTTAGAGTATAATTTTGGACCCACACAAATCTTTATAAAAATTGTTTTTATACTATCTAAAATTATAGAAATAAACTAAGTAAATTAGATTCCAAAAATCATCATTTTAATAAAACGAAGATCGTTACGAGCTTATCGATTATATAAATTTGAAGAAGAAATAACAAGTCCTTGACAGGGGCTTATTTGGATTAAAGCTCTTAAAACCAATTGTTTTATTCACGATCTTCAATTATTAAGTATTTATGTCTATTTTAATTTAATTCAGAAATATAAGATGATCTTCAATATAAATATTTAATGTGAAGATTCAAACTTAAATCCAATTCCGTCGTAATTGAATTTATAAAAGGTTGAGGAGCAAATTGCATAAAGTATACTATTACTATTTCGAGTTCCAAAATTAATGCAGCCAAGTTTAAATGCTGCTGACGTTACAGCTGAAATCCTATCTTTCATTTGTTGCAGTCAGGAATTCAAAGCCAGCGACCTATTTAGAGCAAAGTTTACCGGAGTAAATAGCCGTTGATAAGCGACGCTCGTGTATGAGTATGAATGGCACCCATTTAATAGTACCCTCACTAGAGATACAATGTTTAAGAAAGCGAAGGTCAAAGTGAAATGCACAATAATTAAAGTAATGTAAATTGCATGGCAAAATATTATTCATCGCTGAGCAATTTGAGGCGAAAGCGTGAAACGAATCGCGTTCTATGAAAGGAGCCAGTAAAGCATACGAATCTACCAGAAACTCAGGACAAAACCAGCCATGTCCTGAAGAGACATTCCCGCTTACACGCCGAATAATAACTGCCGACGACAATTCGTGAAATTGCAGAGAATATTTATTCCCATTGTTGGAGATGAAGAATTCTGACGTCTATTATGGGATGGCCAATTTAAGCCACCCTAAATTATACCATGAAGTGTCTCATGAGCTTCCGCGTATGGATTTTCCAAACTTCATTAACTACGCCTATATCGTATGAATCTATTATTTAAGAAG
>JADANM010005443.1:3763417-3777492 GCA_026213755.1 Eurema hecabe
TTAAATGTAGAACGATAGTCCACGCCTATAGACGTGAAAGGCCAGATGCCTTGCGAATGTGCTATGAGCTTATAAAAGAATGAAAAGAAATTATTAATAAGGAGGGATAAATATAGGATGGACAAAAGAGTACGAAGAATATACTGGACACCAGTTTCCAGTGGTATGACGTAAACCCATGAACCCAAGTTACTAAGTACAATAATACATTTAGTTTCACAACCTACATTACACGTACTTTATACTTATGAAGTAAAATCTGATACCGAAAAATAATGATCGCTAAGCCGTTTATAATCGCACGTCAAAGTTTTCATAATACGGATGCCATTAACCTATCATTATCTTAGAAACGCCTAACATCGGGAAGTTATCAGAACTCCGAACTAATCCAATGTCACTGAGTAAGTAAGCGTAAGTCAAGTTTGCGGAACTTCGCTAAACCAATGAACTCGATGTTAAGGGCTCATTTATTACCGGGAATTATTTTTATAAACAAGCTTGCTTTTACTCGTAACATTGTCGTTAGAATATTTCCATTGGTCTTAAAGTAGCTCGATTGAACCCTGTTTGCTAAATTTTATCTAAATAAAGCTATGAGTTTACAAGCGAAGAGGTTAGATATGTACATGGCATTCATCTCACTCTTAATATGTAATAATACTAATAATATGTAATAAAAGCTTTCGAACTGATACCAGATAAATAAGACAACAATACAAATGTTTACCTTCGAAATAAAGGTAAGAACAATGGAGACATCCCGCTTGATATAAAAATAAGAATATTCTTCCTTTAGTATGAAATTCTAAATTAAGAAATACTAAAGATAGATTCTAAAAGCTTTTTTAAGAAATAATTAATATTTTTTATATTCTATATACATTCTCTATTATACATTCTAACAATATCCATATTTATTTAATAATTTCAAAATAACCGTTGCTTCCTCAACATTAAACAAACATACCAAAATCTAAATAACGTTATTTAAGACCTAGCCATCAGTTTGTCGACTTATAAACGGAATTCAGGGCACATTTTTTAGTAAAACATTTAAATGAAAGATGCATTTAGTGGCGTCTTTTTCTTTGAGTCGGTTTCTATTTCTGAAAGGTATACGATTGCTTCAATTATTCCTGTCTAAGCTATCGATCGGTGAAACACTGGTAAACATCTGCATTGAATATTTTATTAGCGACTTGTGACGTGACTAGCTTTTCTTCGAAACGGTTTCTAACATAGTAGTATTTCAATTGAAAGCTAAGTGTAAGTTACATGTTTTTTGTTACAAAAGCCTTCTTTATCTTATTAAAAACAATAATACAAATATGAATTATACATATCTATCTATCTTGCATCACCTCTTATTGATTCTCTGCTGCGTAGTTTTAAAGATCTAAGCATACTTAATAATGAGGATATATAAAACATCAAATATTAAGACTTACAAGATCCTTTTCGAAAAGTGCAAATGTTACCGAAGACAACTATTTAATCAAAATCGCAAGGTTCTTTAAGAATTAGGAAGCTCTATTCGAAAAGCGATATTTCATTAAAGGAGAAAAATCTAAATTATATTTTGATGGAATGTAAATCCTGACAGTGAGATTCGCTGATGTGATTTTCCGTGACTGATAATTTTACGGTTCGAATCCTCATTATTTTCTCACAAACGATACCTCCCTTTATCAGCTCAATTATTTGCAAATTATTTGGGGAGAATTTATAATTACGTCGACTAGGAAGATTTATTTTATTTTGTTCGACTCAATATGCTTTTACTTTTGGTATCTTTATTTTATATGAAAAAACACACTTGAATTTTTTTTTTCGTGTTCTTTAATGCACTAATATAAATATAATAATAGGCTATTAGGAAATAGGTTATTTAAAAAATTTGTTTATCGTTTTAGAAAAATAGGCTTTTTATTGCCAAAAACGCCTTGAATAAATGAAAATAGAGAACAATGGTTTGTATGGGAAATCGTTATTATGATAACTATTTGATTGAGTTTTTGATAATATTTGAGTGTGATCAATGTTTATATGTATTTAAACAGCGTCCATTTCTTTTGACAATAATCCCTATAGTGTATGTTGTATTTGTCCATCTCTCTCTCAGCAAGGGAGCTTTGGATCGACTTGATTTATCGCCCACACTTGGCTTATAAGATGGAGAATAAAACCGAAAAGCATTTATTAAAAACAGTTCCAGGGGGCGCTTTGTACCAAATTCTTATCCACATAGATAAAACGCTAGCTATTATAATTCAAACAAATATTCTTTCCTTACATAATGAAATTAGTATTGAACAACTTGAAATTATTTTCGACTTATTCATTTTATTACTTAAATATTTAACAGTTATAATATGATAGTGGGTTAGTACACCATGCTCCCTATTTGTCAAAAAAAACACATCAAAAATACTATGCGTAATTTTAAATATCTAAGCATATATTAAGACAAACCTTAACCCGAAAGCGCCCTAGAATTGTATTCTAAATAGTACTTATAAAAATAAAAATAAGCGATTTAAAAAGCATAAAATATGAAAGGCAGCGGTTATTGATCTTGTCAAGTTCAAGTGTAGAGCGTAGACTGCACTGCGGCCGCCCGGACTGTTTATTTTTAAATCACTAAATATACACATCTCGTCTAATACGCTCCGTTATTTACTATATTTATGAACTATCAGGGACTACTTTCATTACAATACTGTTATCAAACTCTCTTCAAAGTAAAGAAATATGTCAGGAACATAAGTCAAGATATTATATTTCTTTTCATAGCGTTTTAATGACGAAATTAAATACTTATTAGTGTATTAAATATGAGGATACCGAGCTACCAATAACCCTATCCGTTTTTATAGTGTCACTGAAAGAATAATATTTACGTAATCCATGACACCGATTGTCCCACATATCACCCATATGACGCCTTACTAGCAATTAAATCGAATAGAAAAAACCATTGAATTCACGCAGAAAGCACGCGATAGAATGTGCGCTACCCTCCAACGTGGCCATTGTTAACTTCCACATTGTACAAACCACCTGGCTCATTAATGGAACGGCCACCAGGATAAAACGACCTCCCCTACACTTGATGCAAATTTACTTTTAAAATACTGTATAATACTTATATGGGATTTCGTTTCTGTGAACATTAGAACAGCTGTTTCATCGATCCATTACCTATATATGTACGTAACCATTGTTTTTTATTAAGACATTGCCTACAAAATAGAAATCCTTTTACTGTAAGCACTCAAAGCGTACAAGATAATCAAAATCGATATCTAGTTCGAACATAAATAGTACGATGCTGAAAGACTGCGGTATGTAACCTATAAAAACACTGCAGCGCCTTTGATGCCAAGAACATTGGCTTACATTTAAAGATCTCGATAAACTGGTCGAGTAGTGCGTTTCTCTTGACTACAAGTCTGCGTCACTGACTGGCCCATTTCTTGCGACCCATTGACTCCTACCTATTCATCGGAGCCTTTTCAAATGCAAAGGGTTTTAATGCGCCTCACTGCAAATGGGGGCGTTTGCATATTCCAATACCTTTTTATCGCAAACTATGCAAGTGCACTAATAACAATGGAAAGGTGATACGCTCTTTGAAATGATTGCCGAATTTTTGAGCTAAAAGTTGCTGTAAGTTATATATGGCACGTGTAAGTACGTATATAAATAGTTAAATAGTCAATTTGTTTATTTACAGCAATTGGATTGGGCAAATACATGCCGGCAATTGGTTCGGACAATGGAAACAAAAGATGAGCTTAATGCTTAGTTGGTGAATGTAAACTATTTTGCATCGTACAATAGCAAAGCGTTACAACGAAGTTGCACAACGAGAAGTGAATGTAGCTTCCCCTCATAGGACTTATTATGAGCTTCCTTTTTAATCCGGATTTAAAACTGCACGACAATAGACTAGACACACTTGCCCGGCCATTTTGAAAAAAGCCTTGCCTCTACATTATGCGTAGAGAATTCGGCAAATATTTTCGTTTCTGAACCAATGTTTGCCCTGTGCTCATATGGAAAGGTTGAATAAAAACACCACTCCTCGCCAGCTTTTATTTCAAGTCTTTCATTCTTCCGCATTTCTGTCTTGAATGGAACAGCCGATATCATATTCCATTATATTTGTGTTTGGTAGAAAAAGCAATATCGTCAAAAATTTCATCGCACGTTCAAGTTACGGCCAATCTTCATAACATATTCAAGAAAGTTATGAGACCTACCGCGAACTTTCGCAGAGGAAATGCATCGTGGAACAAATGTCATGCACATGCGGTTAACGGTTATTTATGAAATGCAATATCTATCTCCAAGTTTACTTTCAACCCAAAAGATCTCTCACAGGAATATGTTTAATTACATTATATCCTGACCTCGTATTTATACATATATCTAGCTGCAGAATATTATACTTACATTTGAGATTTTCTAAAAATGAACATGACCGAATAAAGAAACTAATGCCACATTGGGAGAAGACATGTCGCGTCATAAGTCCATCTCTCTCCCACAAGATGGCGCCTTCAATGCGGTCGTCCCTCTCCTTCTTGTATAGGCCTGGCGTTTGCAACGCCGCACGCACGTGCGTAGCCCGCGACGCAAGTCATTCATAACAATCGTTGTCACTTCATAAAATAAGCTTTATTGCTTTAAATTAAGGTTTACATTTAACGAACACCACTTTGAGCTTGATACTCAATCTATAATACACCATATTACATTACAATTGAGCACTTTTTGTTTTGCCCTATTATTACATTCCTGTCTTCAAATAGCGACCGCATTGTCGACCGCTTGAACTTTTGTCCTTTTTGATTAGCGGTTATCGTCGCGGGTTCGATTTTTATTAATCACAATTGCGACCCACTTTCACAAACATAACGGATTTCCCTCAAAGGTCACATTCAAAGGTTGCCCTAGCGCCATTGTGGGAATAGTTTCTGGTCTAAAAGACGTTATGGTTTCTTTCTCTGAGCTATATCAAACCAAACCTCAAAGATTTTCACTTTATATCTCTTGAGATCTCGGGCTACTGTATTCCTTTTTTAAGGAACTAATTTTGTCACTATCTACGTAAATGTTTATATCCCATAGTAACATCATGATCAGCTGATGAGGCCTTACGTATAGGCACTATTACTAAGTATTAAGCACAGAATATTTGTTCATATTTGTACGATAAATAGGTTTATTCCCCTATCGATCCATTTCGAAATGTTAATAAATTGTAGTAGAGAGTCCAATCATAAACAACACAGCGTATTATGCACCCCAACCACATAACAGTTCCCCTGAGTATTGGTTCCTGACGAATGACCCAATAAATACGTACAAGGCAAAACGCGACACGTTTTAAACATTCCCTAATATAAAAGCATTATCCCGTTAAAGTAATTTATTTCTTCTTCAGGTAGTAAGTGACCTGTTATTTTATGAGCACACTTAAACGCTCCTATGATATGAGTTTTTAAATCATAAAAGGGCGTCGGGGACCATAACGCGCCCCTTATAATAAATAAAATTGAAGTTTAGATACATGAAACCCATTATAAGAAGTCAATAAATCTGCTGGTAGTGTTCTATTAAAATATACAATATATTTTGATGATTTAATGTTATCAAAATATACGACTTAACACGAACTGTGACTATAATAGTCATAATATATAATATAGTCTGCTATAAAACTTCAACTTGCTATAAAGTAAAATCAATATTTCATATTAAAAGACACTACTACGGACCAAACTTTTTCGTTTAATCGTGAGAAAAGTCCTATCTTATAATTGTCTTATTTCGTAGTACAGCATTACATTACCTTTGATCCCCTTGAATTACAAATCCCTTTCTTCACCTCTTTTTAAAGGCCGACAACGCATTCGTAAGACACTTATTTTTGCGACTGCTCATGAGCGTAGATGGTCACTCCAACGAACCTCCTTTCTATTTGTCCTTTATAGAATAAAGAATAAAAGATCATGTTAGAAATAAAACCTTTATGAATAAAACTATTTATAACAAGCTGCAGTCCCCAGCCCGGAGTCATTAAAATAGAAAATTTCCCACTCAACGATTACTGACCATACGCAACATCCAACATCAGTTAATGAGTCATAGAGAAACTCCGTTGCATTAACTCAGCCCACGCATTTACGATCTAGGTGAGGTCTAGCCTACCTCAATCCAGACCTTATCTAAACATACATTTACGAATAATCTATTGCTTTCAAGTTGAAAAACCAGTTGATGGGTCGTAAATTACGACTAAGGCGCGTAAGTGATGCTATCTTTATCTGAACGTAGAGATTTAATGTTTAAAAGTATACTTTGTTATA
This sequence comes from Eurema hecabe, assembly GCA_026213755.1. NCBI lineage: Eukaryota > Metazoa > Arthropoda > Insecta > Lepidoptera > Pieridae > Terias > Terias hecabe. The sequence goes on from JADANM010005443.1 coordinate 3,769,798, forward strand.
TGTAAAATTATATTGAAACATGTTTGATAATAAAAAGCTTAGCAAACATTATATATTTAATTTTAAAAACTATATTTCTGTTAAAAACATTTAAAAAAAGCAATGTTAGTTTTATTGAAACCATTAAATTGGTTTTATATTATACTATGTATAATAAAAATGCTTATAAACTACCATATGTAATTTGATCATATTCAATTGTTGAAGAAGAGGTAGTATGAAAAAATTACATTTTAATGATGTTTCAGTTGAAAAATACTGCATACAGTATTTAAAACGAACAATAGTACATACTTCAAGTATACAGTCAAAGCAGTCCTTAGGATTCCCTTAATGGCCTTTGTCTTTATAATTATTCACATTTTATTCAACATGGTTATAACTTATAACATTAAGTTTTATATTGACGTATAAATAACATAAATAGTGTATGAGAATAGTCTATTAAATTATTTTAATAATTATCATTTTAATATAAAAGTTCATAAGCACCTACAATTCGATATAGAGTAAAAAAATAATGTATTTATTAAAAAAACTAGCCTAGTCTCATGGTTCTACAAGCCTAGTTTTCGTTTTTCTGTTAAAATGTATGTTTATATAGGGTCTTATGTAGGTGTATGCCATACTTCAGCTAAATCTATTAAGGAGCTTTTGGAGCAAAACTTAACAAATGTGTTCCTATAGGGTCTTATGTACGTATATGCCAAATTTCATTCAAATACTTCCAGTAATTGCTGCATGAAAGAGCAACAATCATTCTTACAGATACATTGGAGCAGATGGACGAAAAGAATAATCAAGATAGTGAAAACTACATCAATATTAGTTAATTAGTCGAAACTCCTTGGTTTATTACAATGTTTAAATTCAAACATAAAAGAATTGTGTGGAATTTGTCAGTTGCTATAAAAACGTCAGTTTTGTGAAAATAATGAGATATTTGATATTAAGTAATCGAGAATATACGCCGTGAATATGTTACTCTGAAGTTTTACTTATTAAGAACCTAAGAAAGAGTCATCATGAAGCAAACAATCATCACCTCGGCATCACTACAACTACTACGACGTCACTCTCTGCGACAGATACATCCCCACAAAATTTCGCATTTATAACATTAGCTTGTATCCTACAAGCGACAGATAATAATTGTGTATCTCTATTTCCATACAAGCCTTTGATCGTACATAAAACCACATTATGTGGTCAGAGCCCTCTAGTCTAGTTTATATCGAGTGATCAAATTGCTGTAGATAATTTGACACTTCACACTTAGTTAATGTTAATGTGTGTATTAACCGAATTTATACAACGTAAAACTTGCTTATACATTTCTATAGATTTATTCTGAACTTGAATTAGTTTATTAATATTTATAATATGCAACACAATGGACGGATATACGTTGAACTAAAGCATTTGTTCTGTACGTCTAGACTTCTGACGCATGTTAATTCATTCAAGGCTTAATCAGTCCTATTAAAGATACGTTTTAATGAATATGATGTCCCATTCATAAAAATGTCATCGATAATATTTTAACAATATGAAGCATTGTAAGAAATTAAAGATGATTTCGAAAACGTTAGTATTTAAGATTTTAAGCCATATTATATTGTTTAAGTACTTCAAAAGCATATTATTATTCATTTTTATCAATAAAGAAGCACGACAATCGTCTTATCGTTGCATTCGTGTGTGGTCTCATTTATCGTATTACGATACACTCACTTCCGTGACCGCTATATTCAAAGCGTACCATGAATAAAAGCATTATACTCATTCAGAGTAGGATACAACTCTAATCCGAGTATAAAACCATAAATAGTATAGAGTTCTGTTACAATACATACACTGTGTTAATAGAGACTCGAAACATTACACGTTCGGTAAAGTAAGACAAAGTTTACTGCGTTTAACTTCGCGTGGCCACCAATCTGAGCGTAGCATTGCAAAACGCAGAACAAACTGCTTCGCTTTGTGATGCACTAATGAGAGCCACGTGGCTGTCCCCTGCAATGCAGGCTGCACAATAAAACAATGGCTCAGTCCTCCGCTTTATCATACGAATCGCGTGCCTGCCGCCGGACTTCGCGAGCTATGTCAAGAAATTGCAGAGCTTTTTGATTCTGAAACAATGCCTATACAAACTTGAATATATAGGAATATTTTTCATATACCTTACATACTTTGTTTTTTATATTTAAAAATATTGAATTTTTAAGTACCTTTAAAACTACACTAGTTTTTAATTGTGATGTTCTTTTACTATTATTTATGACGCTTTTATCGTTTATTGTAACGTTTGTTTTTACACACACTAAACAGTAAATTAGTATATGTATATGGAAAGTACAATTAATATAATAATTATAAAGCTATACACCTTATCCAATTAGCTAAAGATACTTTAAAACACTAATAAAACCGGAAACATGCATACTGAGTTTTATATCTCAAAATAAAGCTCTGTGTCGAAAGCTCACGACGCGATGCCGACGCTCTAATAAGAATTCAAGTTGAAATGTATAACCTCTTGTCTCTCAACATAACCTAAAACTGACAACATCTATCAGAATCGCGCTACCGAAAAAGCTCTGGAGATTTATGAATGAGACGACTTAAGTAATATCAATAAAATTGTCTGTTTTGATAACAACGACCTGAATTATATAAACAAAAGCGTCTAACGGCGTGTCCGAGTGCGCGCAGCGCCTGTCGTCAAACAAAACGACGTAAACATGAAACCTTCACTACAACAACTCGATAGTGCGCCCCAAACTGTCAAAACGGGCAACATCTGATGTCGTGGTCGAAGGGAGGGACTAACCTAGTTGTGCGAAGACCTTAGGGCGAACGTTTTCCTGCCAAGCTGCTGCGGCGGAGGCGAGCAGGGCCGCCAGGAGGGCACAGTGCACGAGCATGGCACTAGTCACTTGGCGACATCACTTGGGAAGCACTCGCGGCACGTTTGGCTGAGAGCGGACGGGGCGCGCGGCGGCCGGCGGCTGACTGACGGCGGCGGCAGGCTCGGGGGGCGCGCATGCGCTCGCGGCGCCCCGCGGTCTCGCATGCGTCGCCGAGTGCGGACCTCGCACGTGACGCAACCCCTCGCCCGCTACCCCAACGCACCCTCGACCCTGCGACGTCATAATCGCGTTAAAAATTGCATATCCTAATGAACGCTAAACCTGCAATTAAACTCGAATACCGCCCGCCACGGCTTTGTTTACAGTTTTTCCTAAAATTCTGCCAGAGGGCGCCACCAGATCGCAATTATGGCGACTAACAACGGGATGTAGAGTTCGATGCGTTAAGAAAGCTTTTAATTCCCCTTCCGGAAAAAATTCGAACCAGAGCTTTTGTCACTAATTGACGTTCATCACGTAATGACAGAGTCGGATAGCTACGTTTATTTCGGCCATGTTTTTCTTCCTTAGTTACATAAACAATTTTTTTTTTGTTCTAACGTTTTAGCCCTTTCAACAAACATACATTTGAAAGAGTCTCAACTTACACGCTTTTGATTCCACACACAATAAAATTAATCAGCCGTAACTAAATAAACTAAATCTATGTTCGGCGAAACGGATAGCCGGATAAAATTATTCAGTAACACAAAGTTCTAACTCCCGGGGCACAAAAGAAGACTGTAACTTTACCGAAATAAAAACTTTTGTTCAAACTGGGGGGTTCTTGGTGTACTCATTATTATTAATACGATGAAGTTGTTAGCTGGTAATTTTATATTAAGAATTTGGAACTGTGTCAAAGTAATACTTAATGTTAGTGAGCCAGTGGGATGCGTTACGCGAACTCGTGTGAAAATCGATAAAATAAACATTTATAGCATGACTCCCTAAAGCATGTAAGCGAGAAATTTACTTCCTACAGCGATGTATCGTGGATAATCATTCGCCGAAAGTTATATTTGAATATAAATGCCCGTTTCAAAGGATACAGCACCTGTACCATTATTTATGGTTTACTTAATATTTATGAATAGTATTTTGAATACTAGGTAAATATTTTCGTGTAAAATTTGGATAACGAACAATAATGTAAACGACATATAAAAACACAATTGCTTGTACAATATATATACACCTTTTTATAAGCGTAAGTAGAGTTGCAACTTTTCAATTAAACTCATCTTTATATTTATGAAAAGTATTTTGAATACTACATATTTTGTTAATTGAACTTATTATCAACATATCACTTCAGTCACGTTCATCTCAACTTATTATAATTTCTTTTAAAAAGAATACATACAAAATTTTAACATTTAAATTAAACGACTCTATGACTCTACATAGAGTTAGATTAATTTATCTAAATAATAAAACGACATTATAATGAAGACGGCGTCGGCTTGACGTCTCATGCCTTTAATAAACTTATTTATATTCTTAACATGTCTGTGTTAGTAGGTAAGCGAATACTTCCTGCGATACTGCGTATGAAAAATATCTATTGCATATTGAGAACGTACTTAATGGTTTTATCTGGTATAATTATTATAAGCAGGGCACGTGATAACACGTTAAATTGAAGACTATCACATACTAAAATATAAGACGTATAGTATATGATGGCATAGTTATACGAACGTTAAATACTTTAAATAATTTTGGATATAAATCAACTGCATATTTGCTTCAACTGCTGTAACTGAACGTCCTAAATTATTTTATTTATTTATTTTTACACTTTGTTGCAATATACAACATTAAAATTTAATTGTTACAACATTTGTAACAGACGGCCTTATCACTAACGAGTGATCTCTTCCAGGCAACCCATTATAAGGAGAAAAAGAACAAAGGTAAATCTGACGGCGATATGCAACTGGTACGATAACATACTGTATAGTATATAAACTAATTATATATATACGAACATAAAATCGTACATTAATGTATTTAAGTAATTCTAATTAAAAAAACTTATTTGATAAGACATTTAAAATATTATGGACAAGAACGCATAAAAAAAATTTAGAAGTGGTTCAAGATTGAAAATAAAATTATATATAGAACTTGATAGACTTTTATTTAATTCTAGAAGTCTTAATATTAAGGCTAGTTGCCTTAGGCATACAATAGTTGGTACAAAAATAAGTCACCTTGGACGTGTCAAGATAGCTCTAACCTTCACGCTAGAATAATTTCTGAAGAAAAGAAAGGGTCCACTCTCACACATACTAATACGAATATCAGTGTAACTCTGTTTTCTTTATGAAACATAAAAAAGAAATACTATATTTAGAAATCACATAAAATACTTCAAACAAAAAAACATAACATTTTAAACCCATAAGTGATAAAGTTTTTATTATTTTACTTAAACATGATTTATGTCAGCTAGACAAACGACAAATATTCTAGAACTACGAAAATGTAAGCATTTTCGACTTATCAAAGAACCAAGACACAGATTCTAAGTAGTAAGTAGATATACACCGATAAATTAATTTTAAAAGAAGTGTAACAAGTTATAAATTCGATACAAAAATCTTTTCAATCCAATTAGACATTTTCAACCGCGATCTGAGTCTTCTTTTAACAAATAGATTGAATTAACTAAAAGTTAAGAAGCGAGAATCAGCTCTCCTTTACCTCCCGCTATATTAATAGACCAGTAAAAACTTCTAGAAATGACTGTTTAAGAGAAATTTAATAAAACTAACTTCACATTTTCAATTCTTGTACGAAAGCTATTTGAACTGGCCATTCAAGACATTACCTACATGACGTTATAGGTTTAATATAAATCGTTTTCTAATTAACAAATTTAAACGGTATAGGACGGTACTTCGTGTAATATTTCTAAATTCATATAAATGTTAACATGGAATTTTTATGTGAAATTTATACTTTTTAATTTTAGGTTTCTTATAATCTCAAATCTCAATATACACTGCTTCGTTTACAGTTTACACAATAGCAATTATATTCCCTTTTAAAATTTAAATTTTGCATCTTAGAATGGTGTTATATTTTAACAAGCAAGACGTTTTTAAAAGTATAATAAATTTTATTACAATTATTTTCGTACAAAACTTCATACAATAAAAGTAAGTACTTGTTTCTCATCTACACGTAAAAGACAAACGATTTCTTCACTTCAGCGAATTTAAACATAAATAACTGTCAGAATTATGCAAAGGGTATTTAATAAAATGTGGTCAAGCGAACTTAATCGCCAGGCCGGGTCGAGCCCCAGACAATGCAAATATCTTAGGAACATCACAAATTCATTTCACTGTCTTTATCTTATTACTTATGAATGGCAATGTCTCGCCAGATTCTGAATATATTAAAGGAACAGTAACTTGAAGCTGTATTTGTCAATCGCCTAGCTGGTCCTACGATTTCACAAACGTTAATATAGAACTCATCCTACTGAATTTGTTTTAGTGTGTGTTTCTTTTTTTATAATAGAGGTTGTACATAACATCCAGATTCAACTCTTGTTTTCTGTGTGACATTGGCATAATTGGGTGCGTTTACTACTCTCCTTCCAAGTATTCGTTTTTTATTATTAATCGTTCCAGCAACACTTTCTTAGAGGTAATATCTTTGTAAATACCCATAACTCATAAGCACTTCTAGTCGGCTGATCTTTTCAAACAAAAACTTTAATAAAACAAAACAGTTCATGATATTTATTACTCTCGTTATATCAATATTACAATTCTATACATACGAGTATAATTGTTATTTACGTACCCGCAGATCGGATTATCTTTAAAAACTGTAACAAGCAAAAATACCAAATAAAGCAACCCATAAATTATAAAGTAAAGCTAAATAATAAGCTGAGTAAATCTTAGCACTAAGCCTGAAATAATTGTACATATTTCGTTTTTTCGATTCCAATTCTAGCAGAATTGTATCACGCACGAGTACTGAGTAAAAATTAATGGGCGCGCTTAGTAACGCCGTAAAGTCAGTAATGTTCGCGCTATTTCTTTGTGATTTAGCTGTATTATTTATAATTTATATGGGAATTTACTTTGTTGAGTACCACTTTATAATTGACTTTTTGTGTCCAGTAGTTTCGCAGCAGATTCAATGTAAACAAACAATAAAATCTTTCCGTTGTATACATACTCATGGTGGTAGTATAGATAGACGTTTAATATGATATGAGATGCTGCAATTGGGTAAAATGTACAAATACTTATAAATGTAAAAAATAGAACCAAAAATAAGAGAAAAACAACCATAAGTGTCGATCCATAGAGGTTAACAAGAATAATTATTGATGTATTATAATTATAATTTTGTCATAGTTACGTAATCATAAATTAGTTTAAGCCATTCAATTGAATTACCAGTTTCAATTCGCTATTAATTCGTGATTGGAAAATTAAATTTCTCAGTAGTAATAGGTAGACCTAAATCTATAGGTTATTGAACTACGAGTATAGATACATATTATAATATCAGTTGCTACGTAAGCTTATATTGGATTTACTTTACTCAAAAAATAGTACCTAAATAGTAATGTAATAGTACTAGAAGACTATACAGTAGTAGTATCTACTAAAAAAAAATAATTTACTTTTAAAGCGGTAATTTGTAAATCTCTAGGTATTTTTTCGAGCGTATGACTATAATATAACATGGAAGCTTAAATAAGCTACAGGAACGCAAGGAATTTTTTTAAGTATGTATTGTTGTT
>JADANM010005443.1:3777592-3803149 GCA_026213755.1 Eurema hecabe
TAAAAGAACGGTTGGACTATTTTTCTATGATTCCAACCAAACATGTTGGATTTAAAATTATTAAATATTTTGCAACCGAATCATATTAGTAGTGACTAGTGGATGCTTTTATAGATAATAGTTTAATTAATGAGTAAGCCTCAACTGACTTGTCGTTAATTGATACAGATGCTATGAATTAATCATATCACAATACTAGTACTCGTTCCGTTTTAAGTACTAAGCAATTATTGACATTTCTAATGGAAATCTATTACATTTGAACCCATATATGTACATTGTACTGTAACTGACTTTATCACTAAGAACCTAAGAAGTAATATCAAAGCAAACATACCTCTATAGAAAACTATAAAAAAATAAAATAAATATAATATACACTAATGCATGCACTCATATGCATGCATATATCTATTGTATAGAAATTAAAATTCTTATTTTGTTTATTTATTCTTTGTTGCACAATAATAATTAATCAGTTGTTTTTAACTAGGGAAAATTATTAACGCAAAAAGAATAAATTTAATATCTAAGTGAAAAAAATACTTTTAAGATTATGTAGTAGGTATGTAAATAAAACATTGATTTTATAGTGCTTTCAAAACGCATAAAATAACATAAAAAATATTTTCCTTAACAAACGGAAACGTGTTTTTCTTCTTATTCACATTCTTAAATTTTATTCACCGATAAGTAAAGTAAATGTTACCAGCGCAATCTCAAATGTTTACAGCGCATATCCATATACGAGTATTTAAACGTTAAATTTCATCTCAAAGGCAGACGTACGTTCGCAAAACGCAATTTAAATTAGTACGTGGTGAGTAAAAAGACGCACTTTTATGAGGGCTCAGACCGAATGTAAATATAGGCGAGCCGCGAGCTGGACACCAACTTTTGATCTCGGATTAAGTCCGACACGACACGCCGCTTGCTTATTGCATCCACTTTTTGATTAAATGAGTTTCTATTGTAAATACATATTTCATTTTTGCGTAATTTTAATAAGTAAGTTTTAAAGCTATTATTGCAGTTATTAGCCAGGTAAAGGATGATAATACTTATAATATACGAATCTGTAAAGTCGTACAGATCACAAATAACTACATGCATTGCGATATTTATGGCATGTTTCACTTCTTCTTGATTCTAAATAAGATGAATAATATTTTTTTATAACAAACGGGGCAAACGAGCACGCGTTTTAACACTCGTAGAGCTTTAACTCTGGAGTGAGTTGCCGATAATTCCTTCTTCCAAGATAAAAGTAAATAGCAAAAATTGGATTATTATTATAAATTTAGAAATTATTAGCCGTATTATACATATAGCCCACTCACAAACGTAGCCCACGCCAAATAATATTATAAGCTCTTAATTGATTAGATCCGACGAAAACGATTACAAAAGACTTAATTTATTCTTTAAAATTATTTATTAAAAACCTATCCTCATTTAATTAGTATCTACTTTAACTTCTACTTCTGAGAGTATTCTAATTATATCCATTAAAATTTCCGAGTCTGAAATTCAAATTTTAAATGTCTAATCAACATCATAACGTGATATTCATTCTACTCCATGCATACATTTTCACAATATTTCAACGTAAATATTTTCGTTTATTTTCTTACCAAATTACTACTAGATATCACAATAGCGTTGCACGATTGCAACATTCCATAAGCGTATTCTCGAGTCAAATAGAGGAGCAAATATAAACATTATTTCAACACTTTTTAACAGACGAAATAAACAGCAGACGTGGAATCTGCTGAGTTGGCTTTTTTACTTTAAACTTAACATAAAACGGTCGTGAACTCTGCACCAATGATAGCATTCAGCGTTTTAGCAATATTTACACTATAATTTAGAATACACCGACTGATTAAAAACAACATTATCTAAACTATAGCAATGAACCGTCAAATGTATTGTTAAGTGCATAATTCGATAGCGTAACTTTTATAATAACTTATTTTTATAATTCTTTTTTTAATGTTTCTTGGAGTACGAGGCTGGTTCTTATACAGAGATAAAACAGTAGATGTAAGGCGTAGGTAATATAACATAATTATCGTCTTGTTTTTAATTATTCTAGTCTAGCGTAGTGTTAGAATAAAATAAGACATCTCATTAAAAACAAAATTAAATTAAATTAACCACCAACAATAGTTAATGTACTACAAAAAGCTTTGCATATACAGTGAATTATACCAGCTGCGCGATTTTCTGGGTCTTATAAAATACGTTTCCATGTAGCCTCTGGGCAGGTAACTTTGTTTTTCCTTATGAGAAGATTGCTAAGATTAAACGCGTACTTTTTCGTTTATTTGATAAATAATATTTCAAATCTTTTCTACGGATCATTTCACTGTTATATGAAAGGAAAATATTTTACTGAAACGGCACAGATTACATTTTATTCAAAATAATTTTAATATTAAAATTTATTAGAACGCAGTAAATAAACCCAGAGGATAAATAAAAAAATAAACTACTGCACTACAGTAAAACAAATAATAATATTTACAAAATTTAAACCCAATTTTACTCGTTATCTTTACTCTTATAAATCATAAAATAACATGTCTGACGTAGTTAAAAAATTACAAAGATATTGGAATTATTCTATATGAATATCATTATCTTTTCATAGAGATGTAGGTATCCATTACGAAGTAAATGTTGTTCACTTCCGATAGTAAAATGCGAACTTTTGATATATTCAAATGTCATACGCTTGCAATGTTGTAATTTAAATATATATTGCATATTTTTATTAAACATTGCTCTCACTTTCGTTTCTATCTCGTGTTGTGATTGGAAAAGGAGCAAGTTTGTCACGAATAAATAAGCTTCATATCAATATCTTACATCAACACAGAATAAAATCACATATGCCCGAATACTGTACCTAGTACCTAGTATACATACACCCATTTTTTCTCTTCGAAAGAACCTCGTTCTTCAATGAAAATTCTTAAAAACATAATTAATGAAATCAGTTAAGCTATTATAGTGTTAAAAATGAATACATTAGATATTTTTCAGTATACAAAGTGCGATAAACATTACTGACTTGCCACAGCCTTTAATTGCAATTAAATAAAATTGCGCAGTTACATTTTTTTTTTTCATAGAAGTAAGATACATTTGAGCAAGTCAAAGTCAACGTCAATTGCATTACACGTGTCTATTGAGCTTCAAATGAAATTCCGTAGCAATGAGTGCGCGTAGAATAGCGGCTTAATGAAGAGAGTGCAACTGGAGTTGTGAAAAAGACGCGAGCCAATCAATCTGCATTTACAATCATGTGTATCGATCTGACCGTACACGGACGTAGTGCTCTTGATACTGGGACAGTAATAGTGGCCTTTTGTACTATAGTATCTTGACTAGTTATGATTGTAAAGAGACATGGCTACGTCATCTGGCTGGTTTAGGATTGTATAAGCCAACCAAAGTTCATTCTTGAAAGTTAATAATACGTAATTGTTTTGTAACGATTCGTTAGAACTGCTAGTTTGTGCAGTTTTGGTTTTAGGGTAAGTATTAAGTAATATGATATGCAACTATGAGATAATAATGTTTAATTTACTTTGTTACTTACCTAAAAGAGATATTCATTTGCACTTTAAAAACACGACTTTAAATCAAAAAATAAGATTAAAAAATAACATTATCTACTAAATAAATTTGACACCTAAACAAGTAAAAAGCAATCAGCGCCAATAAAAAACGGCGGTAACTCCAAAAACAAGTTTGGCATGACGCCACGGTGTTACCAGCCGAAACAATTCACACAGAATAATATCGAGATCATTTCAACGCAGTGCGGAGATCGTCAATCGCTCCGAATAGTTTAGAAAGACTTCATTTGATATACGCGAGGGTAACTTCAATATCCGATAGTACGATTTCAGCTCCCTACACGTAGATATATAAATAAATTTTAACATTCCATTTCATTATCGAACAAATCAATCAATCGTGTGTGTCGATGTGAAGCGTGGGGACAAACATTATATTGTTGATTTATAAATAATTGTATTTGAAACTGATTGTGTAACTAGCTGGTTACCTACATAGTTAGATTGATTCGAGGAATATTTTTATTGTTATAAATTATGCGGTTATAAATAAAATATATAATAAAAGTTATAGTTACTTCTATACTTACGTAACTTTTTACATGTATTACTGCTTAATTTCATATTAATATTTTTGGAACTAATAAAATTAATAATCTTGATGAAACGTATACATTGTCAATAACCCAAGTAATTGACTAACTTTAACAAAATTAAATACCGAGCAGCTTTATCGAACGCAACCACAGAACTTGCCAAGATTCATCCAGATATTATGGATTGACTATGAACTATGAATTGAGTATCAAATTGATACCGAGGCTGCATACCGAAGTCAATGATGCTGGCGTGAAATTATCTCAGCGCTACGCAGATTAAACGGCGATATTTACTTGTGAATAACTTAACCGAAATCGATCCTCCATGAACTCGGTTTGATATCGTATTTATAGCAACATTGACTTGCGCATGGTAACAATGTTTAAGAAAAACATACACCTTTATTGGACTTATTATTTAATTACTGATTTTGTTAAAGGAAAACAATCAGCCAATTGGATATAATGGAGGTGGTATTGATAAAAAAAAATCTTAAAACTGTATAAGGATTAAAAACCATTTTTATTACGCTAGTGGCTGCAAATCATAGACAAGTAAATTATAATAATAGGCTAATAGAAAATTAATAGATTTAAAGCAAAAAATGATGTTATAGTACGTGTTAGTTAAATCATAAATAAGTCGTGCCACCACGCAGCCATTTCATTACAAAGTTGATTCATGGCCCTCAATTAAGACGATACGAGAAAAACGATCTTAATTAACAACACATAAACAATACAACCGAGCTATTCAGTATAATTTATAAGTTTTCATTAGTTGCCATTTGTCATTGACTTCTGTATAATATAGGTCGTCCTTTGTTCCGCAATTACGATTGTTCGCAATAAAGTCGAAACAATAGTTTATTTTTCAAGCCCGCAAGCTATCTCTAGTTTGCCAAATCATGTATTTATTATCGAAGTTTCAATGGTTGTGATGCATCACGCATGGAATGGCAAGCTATACACTTAATCAGTGAAGTAGAAATTATTCGGTACAATCAAGTTAGCCCGTGACTTGGTTGTCCTTTGTGATCTATTTCGGGGATGGGCCCATGTGTGCTGGAAGGGTTCTGTTGTACTTGTATATTGGCTGTTATAATTTAATTCAGTTTTATTCACGTTACATTTATTCGTTGAATCATTAATTTTATATGCTTATTCACTCTTTGCCAACATTCTTTGTTCATAACAAATAATATAAATAAATTGGTTTTCAATTTTGCTGAAATTGCAATTAAGAACTTAAATAAGCTGTCATCCGTCATAATCTTAACTAATATGAGTATAAGTATGAGGTTAACTTAAAAAAGATCAACTTTTGATTAACTGAACAGAATATTTTTATACTAATAGAAATATATTCTTAACTATTTAGTATCCCGAGTAAATATTTCAAATTATTGTATATGTCCAAGACGATAGCACACATTGCAGTGCATTTCAGTAATAGTTACAAAACGTTGCTACAATCCGTTTTTCATGTATTTTAAAGCTCACGAAAGCTAAATTTGCTTGACATTCAAAGCACGATTGCCTTCACGCTCTTAACCAGTTGTAATTCGACGAAATCAAATTAACGTGTCAGTTCGCTCGTTTTTCTTCCGCAACTTGTGTTTTAGCCAGATAACTTTGTTAATTAAATTTACATTTTTTCCGCGAGACCCTCCACCTGACTTGAAAAGCTTTTAAGTAAAAAAAACTCATGAAACTAACTACTTACACATGAAACTCCAACGTTCGTGTTCCTTAAAAATTATGCCAAATTAGCGTTATGAAAATTGTTGCTACGAGCAAGCAATGTTTCCCCAACATACGTGACTTTTTAACAATTTTAATAAAGGTATCATGCTAAAGAGATCCCTTTTACGACATCCTCTAGACGAAAGGAATGGTATTTAACGTTACATAGTATTTTATTTTTTATTTTCTCGTTTAACAGTTGTTGACACTTCAAAAAAAGTTACATTTTTAACTCTGTCAACACTGAAAAGTGATCAGTTCTAAGTAACTCATTATAACATCATTAAGAATTATATTTATTTTATTAATATTCGTTGTTACATTACTACGTAATAAATACATTTTGTAAATCGCCTACAAACAAACATATAGCTTAAATTACCCAAATCAACATTCACAAAAATAGAATATTTGTAACTTATCTAGGTTAAAATGACTCCTTGTAAAGTTAGTTACAGATTTAGTCTGTGAAATCAAGAAAATTACTGCGTAAGGTTGGTAATACGGTTATGGGGAGGTTGGTAGCTCCTGAAATAGAGCAGAAAGGGTTATTAAGAGAGGATGTCGTTAATTTCGCGCCGTTAAGAGGGCTCCTGCGATCTCGCATCCAGTTACAGAATGCTTACAGAATTAATTCTGCGGTGAACAGGAACAAACTACTTAACCTAATTAACGGAAAAATTTCGCTTGGTTAGAACGTTTTTGTTTCCCTTCTCACAAACTTACCTTCTTACCGGATTGATTAATAATCATCTTATTGCTTTCTACTACAGACACTATTATATTATAGCTATTCAAAAAAAAGTTATAATATAATTTCGAGAAGTATAAAAGTTGCGTTATCTACAATTATAACCACTAAAATTAATCTATATCTACTAAAAACTTACGACAGCAACTTAATATTTTCTAAAAAGAAATGTATTATTTAGCCGCTAATTAATATTCGGCATCATAGACCATTGACAGAAGTAACAGCTATTAACAAATAATAATTAATTATTAACTCAACGAACATTAAACCTAATTTTCGTTTAATAGAATATCATTGAGCCATTAAATTGTATATAGCATCGCAAAGACGGAAAATAATAAACACTCATTACGATGCTTCAATTATAATTAAATGGAGCTGAAAATTGCCTATCGTATTACGAAGCCTACATTGTGCTGTTATCAACACGCGTGTAGTTAATTTTTGAGTCAAGCACATATCATATGTCTTGGAATAAAGAAGTTATTAAGTTAAGTTATTTTAAAAGTTATAATGACGAAATTAGGTTATGTACCTATATTATATGTACGGCTATGATGTAAAAATTACTAATAGTTAATGACTAGATTAAATAGAATAAAATAGCTAAAAATTATTATTTGATACATTTGGTACGCTTGATTTTAGTATGATGCAATATTTTTTATCAGAACTACAGATCCACGGATGGACTCCACCGTACTGTAATATAATCAAAATTTAATATAATCATCAAGAATTCTGGCATAACAGACTTTTAACGGACGAAAAACAAACCAGACAGGTCATATCAAGTGGCCGTATTTACTTATTAACATGTTCACTAACTACAGTATGGTTATAGAACACTCATATAAGAAAAGTCTTTAAACTGAATATTTGTAATTGCCTCGTAAAATATGCTAGACAGGGTTTCAAATAAAAGTGCATATTGCGAACATAGCAAAATGTACCGATTCAATTAAATCGATTAAATCTTACTCGTACAGTACATACCGATTCTTTAGTGAGCGAGTGCGACTCGCACTTGTCCATTTTTTAATTGATACTTTTTATATACACCCAAAACATTTTCCTTTCTCTCTTTTTTATTTAATACAAACATTTTTAAAATAAAAGTGTAAACAGATATAAATGAGTACACATCCACACATGGCTTCGTCACCCCTTCGTGGAAATAGCATAACTACGTTAAATAATGTTATAACATTACGTCTTTCACAAGCACTCGTATAATCTTCATGCCTTCTAGTTAGCTCTGTCTTCTTCCATTACCATTACATTAGCAATAAAATTCACGTCAAATTCTTAAAAAAACAAACGAGACAAAATACAAAAATTGAAAACTGTTGAAGTTATTATATAAATCAAGGATAATATTGATTAAATATATAGACCATGTTTCATGAATTTGTTTCATATTAAGGGTAAAAAATGAAAAACAAACATGGGTATTTGGTTAGAACATTTTATTACTGTGTATTAAAACAGCAAACAAGACCCGCATTTTAACTGTTTGTAATGAATTGGCGATGTTGTTAACAAACCATAAGCTGACGTAGCTCATACAATCGTTTATCCCTTGGGAGAATATGTAACTAAGGTTCCCTAAAGCCATAAAATAAATTACAATGTCCAATTTTACACACCCTACTGGGCCGGCTCAAAAATTAGTTCCGCATACACTTTATAGTTTCTCGTGATACGCAGCAAGTATTAATTCGTTAATAAGGGATACATTCTGACACATTCAAATATTCCTAGCGTGTTTATATATGTTTAATATCTTTATAAAGGAAATAAAAATTTAATCACACTTATTCTGTAAGGCGTCTTAAGTAAAAACTAAAATGTCCTTACCAGCGTACGAACAAAAGAATCTACAAAAACAAATATTTACAGACGATACTTTAAAAGCCCTTGCTTGCATCAAAATATAAAAACCACAGCGACCTTAATGCATCACACCCCGCCAATAGCTATTAAAAGGCATAAAGCTAATGGCGTACTTTGTTTACGCTGAAAATTACTGAACTACCGCGAGTGTGGAGCATATTGTCTACAAAAGATAACTTTCCGAATAAGGCAATTCGCACGTAGGCGACAGTGGCTGAGTAATGACTGGGGAAAACAGCTTACATCGACAAAAGGCCATTATGTCAAAAACAAACCCGACCTCAGAAGGCAATTCTCTTCATGTTTGCCGAGGCCCTTGCTCTTATAAATATGCAAATGTTATTCTGTGTGTAGCGAGGCACTGCAATAATATTTATATTAAAATTGGCGCCTGCTTGCCCTTGAACTCTCACTATTATTATACTGTTCAAACAACCCTTTTACATTTGATCGGATGCCGCAATCCATGTTTAACAAACCTCGGATTAGCCAGTCTGCAGACTGATGATATTCCTTTAATCTAAACCGTTTGATATTTGCTCGTAAATTTTATCGTGTGATTACTGGGAATTGCAAGCAATCTTATTCGTCTTGTTCGTTAACTACATACATAATATACATTTCTATGTTATAAGTTTGATTTTACTTTTATAATATAGACTTTATACAATTAAAGCAAACATTATGGCTGCATTTCTATAAGTACAAATAAATCAATTATTTTTTAATCAATCGATCAAATGTTAAAGAAAAAATTGGGTATCAAACCCCAAACAATTACATATCTATTTGAACAATTTCTTACAAAACCTAATTCAGCTTCTTTGTTTCTTTCATATAATATAACCTTAAAAATGTAGACCACATATTTTTTCATATATTAAACTTGCAGAATACCAATAAAACCTCCGTCAAACGTCACTCAAGCAAACAACGTGACGTTTCGACAAAATGGCAGATCCTTAGGGCAGATCACGACAAATAGCAATAGCACTTTCTATAATAAACAAGGACTCGTAAAATTCCACTACAATCATCATAACTCGATGTGGGCGAAAGACGGACCCTGTCGCCGCAGCGCTAAAAATTAAAGTGGACATTTCGTTACATAAGTGACTTTTATACTCGTTGTTACTTCAGCATTGATTCTTTTATTATCGTACTTTGAGCTTTAGAATTTAATTTGTAATTTGGATGACGATACCTAGTTTGTGCTTTTGTATTAATTACGTTTCGATTAACTATTTTTATATATGGCAGCCGGTAAAGTTCTTCCTTATGCTAAAATGCGTCATATCTGCTGGCATATCAACAAAATAATAGACTGTTCTTGTAAGAACTAGTGTAATTACTTAGGAATATAATTCCTAGTTTTACATCCTTTTTCATTAAACAATAAAAAAATAAGATTAAATAGTTATAAAGTCCAAACACATATAATATGTGATTAATTATTACAATATAAAACGATAAACGCATACAATTTATTTGATAAATTAATGCTAGCGCAGCGTTAAGACAATTATTGCCTGACGAATTTAATTTGTTTACATGTACCTATTTTCACAAATGCTACCTAATTAATAAGGTAATTAATTATAGCAATTATAGTGCGACGCGAACAATTTTAGAAATGCATTGCTAGCTTGATATTTTAGTTAGATAGCAAGCTTTGCTCCGGTCATAACCATAACGTTATATTAATTTGAGGTTTGTGTTTAATTACGTGGTTTGAATGTTCGAATTTATTCTGATAACGTCGTTTAGTCTATAACGTGGATATTTTAATTAAAATAGCATTATATAGATTTGATTGTTATATTGAAACATAATATTGTAACTATTTTTACAAACGACTTACTTAAATATACAATCATTTTAATATTATATGTTTTAATATAAATTCACAAACTTGTGGTGCTAATCTGTGTTTTTTATATAAGAATATAAAATATGATCGAAGTTGAATATTGAAATTGTATCGAAAATTCAGTCGACTTTAGCTGTCTCATCGTTCTTACTAAGATTTTTAATAGTAGGTGAGACTATGAGCAGGTGTATATTAGGTATATGCTTGTATTCTATGTATGTACTTAACTTGGAGTACCTAAATAATGCCAGAACTTATCACAACTTATTATTATTATTGGTTGTCGTATAAAATTATTTCAAAAGTCTGCACTAAGTTAAGTGTCACTCAACAATGTACTATCGAATTAAGTAATTAGAAATAGTTTTAAGCAATAATGAAAATATTGGTTGCTATGGTAACTCGCCCACTTGATGAAAATGTAACACAGCGCATAGGTCAAGTTACATGCCGGGCATTTTACTAAAATAAATTCATATAGTACATTGGAAATTAATACTCTTATAAAAATTACCAAGGGTAATATGACAATTATGATATTAAATGACACTACTCATATAAACTGAGATGTCTTCCAATATTCTCAAATCTCAACAAAAAACTATACCAATAAATCAATCTCCAACAATTTAATATAACGTAGAAGAATAGTTGTAGAACTTATAAACGTGACATTGCCGTAGCCACGTAGCCGCTACGCTTCGATTGGTACTACGCCAACGTGGAGGGCTCTTTGCGACGTAAGAATACTTTGCATTATGTATGCACATGTCAGACTTAGTACTCTTTCAATTTTATGTTCTCCTGCTATATGCTGTTAAAATAGATACTGTATTTAAAAAGGGTAATTAAAATATTGATGAGGAAGTATGAAACCTGTTGTTTTAGAAACTTGAAATGGTGAAATTTTACAATTATATTGACGGTTTGCATAATAAAAATACCCTTTTAAAATATATTTAATTTTTAGCAACTTACCTGTATATTGTATAACACGTGTGATTTACATGTATTCTATTAAAATTCTGTAGCAAAAGGGACGCAGACTGAACGCATCCCTTGTCTTACCTGTTGTCGTTTTAGCAGGAATGTAATACTGTACATACTAGTCTTTTTGCCGCATCAACACGGATCACGTAATGGAAGCATTTGAATAACGTCTTTGTTTTGCTTTTAATATATTTTTTCTTTTAAAATACAACACGTTTTTTTGTAAATACCAAAATATAAATTGATCAATTTACTTTCATTTATTTTATATTTAACATGAAATAATAAACTAATTACTAGATGTGATGTTTTAAATGTAAAATAAGTTTTACAGAGACGAACACACATTACAATTTTCGGAAAACAAATTTGCCGTCGAGCAATAAATAACGCTTCGCAACTTCTGCAAATAAAAAAGTTAAAAATGCAGGCGTTCTCCAAATAATCGGAATTAAACTCATAAATATAGAATGGCAAACGATATATTATTCAGAGTTTAATTGAAACGGTAAAGCGTTGCTGGTTTATGCTCGTAAAACTGATGCGAGTTTCACTGAGAACAGTTCAGACTAAGAGTAACAATGGAAGAAGTGTCGGCTGCGGACGCCTCTGCAACACCTTTACGACCGTACCTAAATAGAATAACTTACAAATTAAATTCTCACTGCGCAAATGTACGGCAATTTATTTGTTCTCAGCACGAAACTAATCAGAGGACTAGTTACACCCGTGAGCTTTCATTTCGTGATTAGAACCTTGGGTATAATATGTTATTATTATAATTAATACTAAAACAAATTATTTTAGAAAAATCTATCATTAAATTTAATTCGAAATTGCCACTAGTTAAAAACTTTCATCCTAACATTAAAAGTTGCCATAAGTCAAAAACCTATTATTTAATATATTCCTTTCAACTTTCTGCTATTCAAGCGTTTGATAATACTGGCCGGTAAAAGTATTCCATTTTCGAACACCAATAAAGCTATTTAAAAACAATAATCGACTCACACATTGTCTCGTAAAAAGAAATATACGACGTTACCATTGATCACTCTATGTTAGAAGTCCGGTGTTTCAATTAAAAACGAGACTCACAAGCTCTCGGTTTGCTGGTCAACTTTTATTAGTTCCTGGAGTAGAAAAAGTAATCAAGTCTGCGATATATCGAGCTCCTAACTCAAGATAACTCTTAATTGTTGGATGTGACGCCTCGCGGATATATGCGTTTGTCAGCCATTTATCTTGAGTTGTAAATGCATTTGTTCTGGAACTTAAACTAGTTTAGTTTTTGTTATGTAAGTATATTGCCACTGCTTTACGTTTTGCGTCACGCAGTTTATAGTATTATTGATAATAAGTTTTAAAAATTGCGCTTGTTTTCGTTGCCTTTCAAAATCCTTTCCTAATTAAAATAAGTTTAACATTTAACAATAACAATACAATTTTTTTAAGCATTTAACATTAATAGCTACTTTTAATTATACACAAACAAGTTGTTTGTTGTTACCTACCGATTGAATATTTTTCATACAATAAAGCAAGCAAGCAGTTCCAAGCTCATAAAATAGAAACTAAAAAACTTGGTTTAAAACAATAATTCAATACTACCCCAGCATTATATAATAAACCTCTGTGTTAATTGTTATTCCCAACTCGACGCGTTTTTATCCGATAAAACTGTAAGTGCCTACCTCTTTATTACTTGCATAACAAATTCCCGACGAAACTATTAATTCGGTACGCCGTACGTGTCGAGTCCAGCTAAAAGGCAGCAACGTGAAAGGCAAAAAATACCATACTCAAATTAACTGGCCTCTTTAAATGCGACATATTTTAAAATAACATTTTCTGTCACCCGTTCCGTGACTCACAAAATGACAGCATGAATGAAAAATTCACATGAAAAATATATAAAATGTGGCTAAATATATTATAATGTAACTGAAGAACATTAAATTAATAGTAAAACAAATATTTCTGTGATATGCCAGGGCCGGATATAAGAGCTGATGACAATGTCCTTGGCGAAATGTCTACGGAGCCCACGGCTACAGTTCATAGCGGGGTGGAGGCGAAGGCGGAGAGAAAGCTCACAGTTCTCGAGACACATGGGTACATCCTGGGCAGGACTATCGGCTCGGGGTCCTATGCCACCGTCAAGGTACTGGTGTTGTTCTATACGCGGTAAAGAAATAATCTTTGTAATAAAATTGCGATTAGTTACCTACTCTTATCGTTTCTTCGTAAATGCCTTGTTAATGTATTATTATAAAATCGGGTCTTTATATTAATTTTTCCTTTTATTCATACATTTCTCATACGTCGGACGTCCGACTTTTTCTCGAAGATGTCAAATAATTTTCCAATAACACACTCGTTGTATAGGTGGCAACCAGCGACAGACACAACTGCCAAGTTGCAATAAAAATAATAAGTAAATTTCAAGCGCCCGGTGATTATTTGAAAAAGTTCCTGCCAAGAGAAATTGAAGTTGTTAAAGGACTCAAGCATGAAAACTTGATACGATTTCTACAAGCCATCGAAACAACGCATAGGTTTACTAATTGTTGTTTTTTGTACATAGTTTTGTTAGAGACACTATAATCATCCGGGAGTTAATACTTTAACTAAAAGCTAATGGTGTATCTTATTATGATAATTATATTCTGAACATGATACATTTAGTTCTACAATGAAATCTTTCTTTCGAATACCAAGTTTGTTGTTTAATGCTAACTAAAAATATGCTTTTCTGAACCTACATGTTAAACTAATATACACACATTATTAAAATTTACCGATAAGCGTTTTCATGATTAAATTTCAGAGTATATATTGTAATGGAGTACGCGGAGAACGGCAGTCTTCTAGACATAATTCGTAAGGACCAGCACATCGACGAATCGCGCGGCCGCCGCTGGTTCAAACAGCTGGTCGAGGCTGTCGACTACTGCCATGAGCGAGGCGTTGTTCATCGGTGAGATTAATTGTTATTAGACTTATATATGTTACTAGTCTTTATATATATTAATCGTCTTCTGGGTGTAGATTTTAAAGACCAATTTGTTTGATTAAATAGAAAGTCGAATAGTCTAATTCGATGAATTCTGAGAAGAGCAAAGCATTTTTGGCTAGTTGTCTTATAGCAAAAAAGATTGTTTAGTTCCATTATATTAATTTTAACATTTCATGGGTTTTGTATATGACAAGGATTAGATGAAAAATTTAGAAATTATTCTATTGTCATCGAAATGTAGGTATCACGTCAATGTTGTTGTGTCACAAAAATAAATTGTTACGGGATTTCCTAATAAAATAAGAACCATCTTTTATCCACATATTCAGTGTTTCTTTATTGCCCTCTTCATAAAATTTATTTATTAGTATCAAGGGTCAGTCATGATATTTGAAATTCAAATTTAATTGGTCACTTTTAGAAGCACTGGTCGAATATAGGCCCCATTCTTTCGAGTGGATATCAAATGTTCATTTCCCTTGCAGTGATATTAAATGCGAGAACTTGCTTATGGACCACGGGTTGAACATTAAACTATCGGATTTCGGTTTCGCAAGAGGCCATATGAAACCCAAGAATGGTGTATTTGCTCTTAGTGAGACGTTTTGCGGCAGTTACGCGTATGCGTCTCCCGAAATCCTCAAGGGGGTGCCGTACAGGCCTCAGGACTCTGATGTTTGGAGCATGGGGGTCGTGTTATACGCTATTGTTTACGGTCGCTTACCATTTGATGATACTAATTACACACAACTACTGAAGGTAACATTCTTCCCTAAATTTGTCGAAATACATATATATCTAGGTATAGTTAAAAAATATATATGAATATAATAATTATTCAAAGTAATTTATAACTCGCATTGAAAAGTCTAAAGAAATTAAAGTTTAACGTAAAATTTTAGCAAGTTCAAAACAAAGTATCATTCCCTCGTGAGCCCAAAGTTTCTGTGGAATGTCGCAAGTTGATTACTAAGATTTTGGCACCGCTCAAGATTCGAAGTAAAATACCGCAAATACTTGCCGACCCCTGGCTCTGTCCGACACAGCCCACCAAAGACGAGGAATTGGACACCAATCAGGTAAAGAAAAGTACGCTGGCATCTAACCCTATCCTTCTGCCAAATGTTTTATGATGCCAAATGTATGTCACCTTCTATACGAGCTACATTTATTTGAAAAAGGTTTACAATTTATACGGTAAAAATGGGCAGCCTTCCATCAAGACAGCTATTACACGTGTATCGTATTTCTTGTATCGTAATCAAAGGTCTGATCAGTCCGTCCTGTATTCAACGTAAAATTTTCCTGTTTCACTACAATTCCGGTACCAACTTTTTTTTTGTAAAACGAAATGTCATTTCAAACATTCTTTTTTGTATTCGTAAAGGCGTTTTGTGGTAAAATCAAGTTGTCCTTTAAGAGTCGATATTTCTTATGTCTGGTTTTTATGAGATACCCATTATTTTTTTAAGGAAAACGCTCACGCAAGCAAAGATGAAATTAAAAGCGTCAATATTGGAACAGTCACGTTTGACCGGAAATTAGAGGAGGTGAAATGATAGAAACGAAACAAGCAATGTAATTTATACGGATACAAACAGCTTCAGTTCTGTACAAACCGAATATAAATAATAATTTTGTTTATGGTCTTTTATTATATGTAGAATGTAGATGGATATCCAAAGATAACCTAGAATTATATTTTTAACATAGGTATAATAAAACGGTAGAGAATTAGCCTTTGACTATAGGCAATAGAGAAGCGTGAAACACGTGTTTTTCCTATTTTATCTTGACTTTCCTTGCCTTTACGTTTTCCTGTATAGGTAACTTCTTTATTTCTTTATATGACTGTATATCCTTAACTAATAGGGAAGTAGCCCGTATACAATTAATGACTTGTTACTAATTTTCCTTAGCGATACTAATGATTTGCGGAACATCACAAAGCTAAGCAGATAAAAAATAAGTATTCCTGTTGCAAAGATTTCAATTTAGTTACAACAAAAAAAAAACGTTTCAATTTTAATTTAAAGTAACAACCCCTTTGAGACAAATAAAATTAGGCTTTATACTTGCTAATTTGCTATATTGTATTAGGTACTTACAATACATTTGTGTTCCGTACCCAAAGGTAAAAATGGGACCCTATTTACTAAGACTTCGCTGTCTCTCTGTCAACGCACTTTTTCTCAAAAACCACACCAAGTAGACTAAATCAATATCAAACAAGGCAAAAAGTAGGCACTATATTTAGAAACTACTAAGTTGTAAATTTAGTAATCTATAATCCTAAGAGGATCTTTCATACAACAAATATGTTTTATAAAGGGTAGACTATAGACTAAAGTGGAATGCTAGACTAGTACGAAACCTTTCGTGCTCGAGTCCGACTCGCACTTAGCCGGTTTTATTATTCAAATAAGAATTCGTTACATAACTCAACGCATATCTTAGTTACTGAGTTCGTGCTCTTATCTTTATTATCATCATAACATAACTGTACTTAGATAACGCTATAGAAACAACTTTAAATCTTTTTTATTTTCGCTTTGCAAAACGCTTCATCGTCCGCCAAGCGTTCTTCCATTTCTTTGTCCGCAGCTTGAGCCTTCTTAATACACAAATATGAGACGCCAATCATTACGAAATAAATAGCAGCACCGACCCAACAATTCACTGCGATCTGTAAAACATCGCACGTTCTAATATCTATTAATATTTACAATATTTTTCATATGATGGTGAGCAACCTATAGTCGCAGAGCTGTCTCTTGACTTCTTTGCTGACTTATAAAATAGTAAAAATGAAAGGAAATTCGTAAAAAAGGAGGAGAAATGGAAAAATAGGAATTATTAGCGAACGAAAAGCAATGACGCTTATATCAATGCCATTACGTCGCCAGTTTTCTATGGGAGTGTACCTCACGGTCGATACAGCCCTACCATCGAAATTATCTCAAACGTAGCTACCTTATGGTAATTCTCTTCGGTTTGTTTCATAAAATCCTCAAAATCTTCATAGCCGTGATGTTCCGGTTCAGCTTCTTCTATAAAGGCTATTACTTCCATTTTAAATAATACCCCCATCACAACCTGAAATGTTCTGCGTATACTGTCGCCATAACCAAAAACCATTTACCGACTTTGTAGGTATATAATACAATGAATAACGAAAGATGAAAGAAAATAAATTAGATTCATAAGTCCATCCTATAAAATGTAATATACGTATATATATAAATGACGTCTAAATATGCCTAAAATGTAGTAAAATAACTTTTCATTAAAATCTAGTGTAATATGAACGTATACAAGGAGTAAGTTGCATGGAAAATAGGCATACAGAGAATGACTAAACAAAAAGAAAACTGTTGGGAATTATCGAGAATAAGTAGGAAAAGATGATCATTCACTTACAATACAACATTCAAACATTATTGGAAGATAAAATATCAGCAGATGCAAAGACTAAAGATATTTTTACTGCAAATAAAGGAAAATACTTTGTGAAGTCAAAAGGAGTGCAGAAATTACTCCAGAACAAGGACAAAGGTCCTCTTTTTATCAAATATTAAATAATGGTACTATAATATTAATATATATGTTCAGACTATTAGATAACATACTACTAGATATTATATTAAAAATATATACCAGCTGAACTACCGCCCAAATACTTAAAAGCATGCAACATAAGCCACAACCAAATAGCATCCCCATTATCAATTTATATAATTGTTCTATTCTATTCTAGGTGAAATATTTAATTGTTAATGAGTTATGCCTTTAATATATTTTCATACACATGACAATTTGTGCCATTCACCAAAAAGTATATAAGTTACGACAAACAAAATAATGCAATTATTTGAAATTATACAAAAAAATACAATAGTATATTCTACTATAGATTGTAATAATATGATATACTTGTACATTTTACATTAAAAATGAGTTGTGTGTACTTGATTAATATAATTATTGATGTATCCAACCTAGTTTTTCAATTATAGCATTATTCTGCATTATGCCTAATAATGCTTAACATTGAATGTTTTAATTACATCTTCATTTATTCATATATCGAGAACTTTCAAAAGTACTAAGTAGTGCTTTCGCTGGATGCATGTAATTACATGTGCAGTGCCAGAAAATAACCAATTGTTTTTCTTTAACTTGACATTGATGGAAATGTTGCACTATGCTCTATAATCGAAAAACTAGGTTGTATCCATACGAATCTTTATATAACCTACATACAATTTGGCAGATAATTGTCTAAAAATCTGAAGTTGCAAATGTGCTAAGAAGGTTCAGGGTCAAGGTCAACCCATTGTCATAAGAAATCTCAACATATATTGTAAATAAAAGCACATACATATAACATTAATACCTTTATTTGAAAACATCAGCATGATTTTATAATAATTTCTACAATAAGATATTTTATGTACAATAATAATGCATAGCAATCATTCACAGTAATAATACTATTAACAAAACTTGAGACATATTAATTGGAATAATTTACAATTTCCATTTTCGCTGCTTTCAAAGTAAATTATTTGTGGCAAATGAAACAGCACTTAAGATAATAGTTTACGCTGTATTATACCTATCAAAAATATTTTTTTATAGAATCATAAGTTAAGATGTTAATATACATCTGGTACATTGATACTAGTTTTAAAACTACACTTCACATAATCTATTAACAATAAATAACCTTTAACAGAAGAGTATGTCATGAAGAATATGTGTATATTCTTGATATTTGTAACATAATTTTTTCGTGTTCATACTTTTCTGGTCAAATTAAATAAATGGAATGGAACTATACAAAGGTTATCCCATTGGCATGTTTACATGCTAACCGAAGAACGATTATTCATCCAAAATTGATGTCCAGAAACAATCAGGGTGACGAAATATAACAATGAAGCAATCCAGCAGTTAAGAGCATTCTGAAAATCAAAGAGAAAATGTACATTTTCTGTGCCTTCTTTTCATTCGTTATATACTAAAATCATTTCAAATAAAGCTATGAACTGTGTGTATTGAGCTCAATACTGACTTGTGATGAAACATTTCACCCTAATACTAGGGTAATTAGCTATACAGCTAATTAAACCTTGATAATTGATAATTGACTACATAAAAGCGTAACTAAATTGACCCTAATTATGTATGAGCCTTTAAGTAGCTATAATTCAAAGACATTTGTAAAAATATTTTATAGTTTTTACCTGTTTGTATCCATGTTCAACATGAGCAATGAAGCTCTCCAAGGTTTCTGGTTCCCCGCTTTCTTCTGGTGGCAAATCTTCTAGAAGAGCAACAGCTTTGATGTGATAAAATACACCCATCAAGGTCTGAAATAAGAGAATCCATTCGTCGTGATATCCAAGTTACATTTCATCATTACCACCAAATATAAATTACTTACGAGTTGGATTACACCCCAAACGCTCAAAACCAAGCCGCACAGCGACAATTTAGGTCCACAGAGTTTAAAAGCCATTGTGTTCGCTTATTTTATTAAAATTCACGAACAAATAGTGATAAAATAATCGACCACCTTCTGTCAGATGTTAAAAAATATCGCCCAAAAGCGAATACTCACATGATCTATTCGTGTCTATGGTTACAGATAATGAACGTTAATTTACTTTATGATTTGTCTTGTATACAGTATATGTAAAAATTAATGACATCAAAATAAAGAAAAATAAATCTTCAAAATAAAAAATAAATAATTTAATGAACCATTATTTTTAAGTTAAAAAGTAATAATTTTTTTAACTCTATACTAATTAAAGTAAATAATAATTTTAAAAGGGTGAGTATAAGCACTTTGAAACAAGTATATTTTTTCGCTTATTAATATTTATTGTAATATGTAATAAAAACTTTTTATGATTTACTTCTGAGTTCTGACCAATATTTCTTACAGTTTTTGGTAAATGATTTTTATTTAGAGAATTTTGACTATCTAAATTGATTAATAAAAAATTTTCTATTAATTACGGTAAGATGGTGATTTAAACAGAGAATCTGGCAACCCTTCACATTTGATACCGTAGGATAGGACTTAGCAGTGCGCCTGTGTTTTCCAAAAAAAAGAAGATAAGTTAATATCATGGTGGATCGCTTAGGTATACTTATTTTTATTTAAACAATAAATTTATATCTCTGATCTCCATAAAATTGTTCTGTGTGTTGTGATTACTTTTAATTAGTTAAATAAGTATAATCTTGTCATTGTCCAATAACTACTTTCCTTTGACGTCAACTTTACAAACGAAACCAAACTGTACATTTACTTCATAAACTTTATTTTTTAGTTAATAGTGAGGCCAATGCTAGAAGAATTGCTATGGTTGAAAACTGTTTCGGCAGTTCGGGTCAGGTATGTTTTTTTTATATTATTATAGCATCGCAAAAGTACGATTTACTTCGGAACTTTATATCACAGTTTTATCAATTATCAACCGACAAACTTGGCAAGATAATATATAATTCAAGCTTACAAATGGATGGGTTTGCCCGTTGCTATCACACTTTTATCGTATCATTATATTTTTAAGGCTGATGCTTAGTCACATTGTAAATAAAATTCATAAGTATGATAATATATCCATACAAATCAAAATAAGATATTTGTTTCTTTAGACGATTAACGATATTAATGATATTCAATTCACATTATTTATACAACATTATAGTTGTAATTTTAAAATGTTGTATATTTTTAGCCATTAGCAGAGCAAGGGAGAGTCCTTGTAGGTGAAGGTGTGTTGACTAAAATGTGCCGAAAGAAACCCAAAGCTCGACAATTCTTCTTATTCAATGATATCCTAGTATATGGAAATATTGTTATAAACAAAAAGAAGTACAATAAACAGCATGTTATACCACTAGAAGAAGTCAAATTGGAATCACTTAAGGATGAGGGCCGTAAGTATTTTTAGATTTTTTTTATTTAGTGAGGCAAGGGTTTGACATCAGGTTACTTGACCCTGTGGTCAAATGTGTAGCAAATTCTCCTATAAGAATCCAGTATTGTTTTTTTAAATAAACCAAAGTTATGGCATCAGATGTTTTGTGTAAAGTGTAATATGGCTTTATTTAATTTAATATTCATTGATGAAATATTTAAATATACCTTATTTATAATTATTAATAGAGTATTAATTACATCCATTTGTTTGTTGCACTATCACATTCAGACAAGAGAGCCAGTTTCTATAAAAGTATGTACATACAAGAATATTGGAATACATAGAGTTAAATTAAAGCTTGTATTGGAATTAAATTTAATGAGAAGATTTTTTTTATTCTGCCTTTTCTATTGTGCCTTTTTATAATTGTCATATAATGATTTAAACTATCTACTAAAATGTTGCTAGTCCTTCTTCAAGATTAACATAGGTGGGAGACTTATCTCGTCCCAAATTTGCTACTATGTATGTTATATCTAAGGATTGGAAGGCCTGTTTTTAGAAACAATGTTTGTTTTTGTTTTTCACATTTTGCCATAGTATACAGGTCTGATAAGGTTTTTGAACTTAATTCATCTTATCTATGCACTTGCACCAATTTTTAATCTGCTATCTAAATATTATTTATAAACATATAAGCAGAGATACTCTGTGGGTGTGAGTCATGGATCATGAATCACAAAATATATTAATTTGTTTTTATCACTATTTCTACACTATATATGACTTTGAACTAGACAGTGAGTCAACTGCTTGTGAATATTAATTGCATACTAATATTGGGTTATGGTAACAGGTGTACCCCTCTTATTGTAAAATGTTTATGAAACTATGGCTAACTTTGTTACACTTTCATATCAAAATTATTGGATGGACTTTCTAAATCTCAAGTTTGAGAAGGAGAGTCTTCCTTTATTGAGTTATAGGTAGTCCAAGGGAAAAAATAAGGTATGAACTTGGTATAGAAATTCTACAAATGATTAATACTGAATTACAGTTACATTACATATTTTCTATAATGTGAGCTGTACTGTAAAATACCTTACATTTCCAAGGTCCAAAGATAAAGTTTAGTCTAGTGTAGGTCTACTGCCAATTTATATACTTAATTTGATAAGGTACTAGCTTTACATATATTGAGATTG
Source organism: Eurema hecabe (assembly GCA_026213755.1). Lineage (NCBI taxonomy): Eukaryota > Metazoa > Arthropoda > Insecta > Lepidoptera > Pieridae > Terias > Terias hecabe. The sequence goes on from JADANM010005443.1 coordinate 3,800,209, forward strand.
TATATACATATTTACTTTTACTAATTATATAAATGTAAAGGTATTTGCTACCCAGCTTTTATATAACCAATAAATTTTGATGAAATTCTGTATAAAGATACTTTTAAGTCTACAACTTTAATATAGGATACCTTATATCATTAAAAATAATTTAAAAGTTTTTAATAGTTCTAAAATAAACCAAGTAGATAATAAACAAACATATTCAATAATAATTTTAGAATACCGAAATGGTTGGCTAATTCGCACAGCATCTAAATCATTTGCTGTATATGCGGCAACGGCTACAGAAAAAGAAGAATGGATGGCACATATAGAGAAGTGTATTGAAGATCTATTAAAAAAAAGTAAGTGTTGCATTATGGTTTAAGTTAAAATGTTTGTGTAGTAGTTAAAACAACTAATATGCTCTATGAAAAAAGATTAGGACCTGATCATTATATGTGAGGAAAATGGCTTCATCTATATATTTTACTAGCTGTTGCTCGCAACTTCGTGCCCGTCGGATCTATTTCTATTATTATGTTATAGTGAGTCAATCTTAGAAGATAGACATATACTGTCGCGGACTTTTTTTTTTTTTTATAACATAGGGGGCAAACGAGCAGGCGAGCCACCTGATGGAAAGTGGTCATCGCCGCCCATGAACACTCACAGGGCTTGGCAGCTCTGGAGTGGGTTGCCGACCTTTTAAATAGATATACGCTCTCTTCTTGAAGCACCCCAAGTCATAATTTATCGGAAATACCGCACGAGTGAGCTGATTCCACAAGCAAAAAGTGTCTTTTGAATCGCACTGTGGTTGACTGCCAGCTGTCAAGGTGGTGCGGATGGTATTGCAGCCGGTGACGTGCAGTGCGGTGGTGAAATTCAGCAGCGGGTTTAAGATCTGACTTCATCATTCTTCATCATCATAATTTTTAAGATCATTTAAAGAGGAATAATTCTTTCATACATATTATTTTTGTATCTTGAACCGTTTTCGCAGCGCACGCAAAGGAAGCCCTCAAAGATGAATAATTTTCCCCGTTTTTTTCATATTTTCCATTATGTCTTCGCTCCTATTAGTCGCAGCGTGATGTTAAGTAGCCTAAAGCCTTCCTCGATAAATGGTCAATTCAATAAAAAAAGAATTTTTCAATTCGAACCAGTAGATCCTGAGATTAGCGCGTTCAAACAAACAAACTCTTCAGCTTTATATATTAGTATAGATAATTATTCTTATTGTCCCTGAATTTGACTTAATATCCCCAGATCCTAGGGTGGACCGTCATGTGATAATAAATACCAGATTGTTATTACCTGGGCTAAGGACAAAAAGCCAACTTTAATATTATTACAAAATTATGTCCACCATGCTCCTCTATGAGAATAGAAGAAAACCTTAAACCCAGTTTTCTTGCAAAAAATATCCTCTTTACATTATTTAATCAATAATATGCTGCTTAGCAGTTAATATAAAATATTTGTTTTTATAACAAGATGTTAGAAGCTCACTAGATACTGATTGGTCAAATAAATGGCAATTTCAGGTGGCAAGCAGCCTCCATCAGAGCATGCAGCTGTGTGGGTGCCGGACAATGAAGCAGCTATTTGCATGCACTGCAAGAAGACGCAATTCACTGTTCTTAACAGAAGGGTATGCGACTATTCAATATTCTACTATATTATAATACCCTATTATACATTTTTATTTACTATTGTGTTGATGACATTATATTGCAAGTTTTTTAAGTATATATGTTACGGCTAATACCCGAAGTGCGGCTACACCTAATTTTAGCCGGTAAGAACTAGGTGTAGCCACTTGCTCGTAGTTAAACCTAGTATGAGGCGATTGTTTTCGGATAAAACTAGGTCTAGCCGGCCTGTTGCCATTTCCTGTTACATAAAACTTCTTCTTCGTCGTGACCTCATGACTGAGGGACGTGACTATGGTGCGTCACCCTGGCCACCATTTTCTTCCAGTCACTTCGGTCTTGAGCCATCTGGATGGATGTTTGCAACGAAGCTCCCGTAGCGTCCTGTGTTGCATGAGTCCATCTTGTAGGGGAACGGCCTCTTGCTCTCTTTCCTTCAACACAGCCAGTGATTATCAGCCTTTCTAGACTGTCTGGGTCTCGCCTGACCGTGTGTCCGAAGAACTTGAGGACCCTCTGCCTACAGATTGTTGAGAGCCGCGATGTTATATTGAGTTCTTTGAGGATTGACTCGTTTGTGCGACGTTCCGTCCAGGATATTTTCAGCATTCTGCGCCAGCACCACATTTCGAACGCGTCAATCCTCGATCTCACCTTTGATTTAAGTGTCCAGGTTTCAGAAACATATAAGAAGATGGAAAATATAAGCGTTTGCATTAGCCTCTTTTTGGTGTTGCGGCTAATACCCCTGTTTCGCCATAATCGCTCCAATCTTTTTACGGCATTTTTCGACATTTGTGATCTTCTAACAACTTCCTGTTCGCAATCACCGTCGTCGCTGATCTGCGATCCAAGGTATACGAACTTATGCACCACCTGCAAATCTCGAAGTTCGTAAGATCGTTGTAGGGTACCTGTTCTGTCCACAAACATTAGTTTTGTTTTTGATCTGTTGATCAGTAGACCTTACTCTCGACTGATGATTGCTATTCTAGACAGAAGTTCAGCTATTTCTGCTTCAGAGGAGCCTATTATTGTGGTGTCATCGGCAAAGCGCAGGTTGTTTATTAAGTGGCCACCAACGCGGATGCCCCCTTTCCAGTTGTCCAAAGCCCTTCTCATTATATGTTCACCGACTAGATTGAACAATTGAGGTGATAAATTACATCCTTGACGGACTCCTCTTTCTGGGTAAAAGGGTGTGATAGATCATCCTCGAGCCGAACCCTAGACTTGCCGGTGAGATACAATTTCTGTACCAGAAATGTGAGATGATCTGGAACTCCCATGTCTCTCATCAC
>JADANM010005443.1:3818682-3831904 GCA_026213755.1 Eurema hecabe
AAGTACTTTCATTCACTTGTATAAGAATATCTTCAGTTGCAAAGAATTTCCTTAACAACTCGGGTATGGATTGTTGTATTAAATTCAAAATTCTTTGTATCACATATAAGTTTATGGGTATGAGCTTTATTTCTGAATTTGATTGTTCCTTTGTTTTCTTCTTTATTACAACAATATTCACTTCTGCTTCTCTGACACTCTCTTCTTGTGGTATATCTAAAGCAAACATTTTAGTGGGAAAGTATGGGTCATTATGGAGTTTATATAATTGCTTGTCTATAGGTTGATTCATATCAATATGTACTTCTTTATATATTGCAGCTCTTGCATTACACAAATCGTATTCCTTTTCATCTTTAAACAATTTCGACTGTCCATAGCACTTTCTCATCTTCTTGCTTATTTTCGACACTTCTGTGTATTTATGCTCATAATTCAACTTTAAATCAGCAATTTTCCTTTTGAATTCATTTGATTCATCAGATTTCCCAAACATGTTATAGATATTTCCAAATAAATATTTTTGTATCCACTTATTATGGATATCTAGCACCGGTATGACTTCTTCTTTCAATGTTGGAGTTCGTTTCTGCATCACAAATATAGGCATCGTGGAAGTTTGGAAGAATCTATTACGCCAGTTGAATAGTTGAAGCAATTGACAAACATTTTCATCGCTTAAGTTCTTAGACGCACTAAGAATTGCTTTTCGGATTTGATCATTAATTAAATTGATATATTGTTGGCAGTTTTTAAGAATTGGGTATTCTATAAAGTCATCGGTTAATTTTCGATCTGCTACAGCATTAGAATAATGCAAAGCTGAGAATGGACTTTCAATAAGAGACAGTTGAAGTAGAGCCTTTTGATATTCATCGTACAGTAAAGCGAAACTTGTATTAGATTTCGTTATTATTTTATCATCCACACTATAAGTTTCTCGATAAAATCTTTTGTATGACTCAGACACGTTTTTGTTCATATAGTTTATTGCCTGATTGTTGAATTCAGCATACAAATTCTTTAGTTTGCAGTTATCAGAATTTATAATAGCTTCATTTAAACACGAATTAAGTGCTTGCAGTTGTGAATCAGAACATTTGTGATATGACGTTAAAATGCTAAACAAAACATGTGCCGTGGCATCACTTAAATCATTATTACTGATAATTTCTTCAATGGCAGTATATGCAGTCTGTTTAGCGATCTCGTATGCCGAATTAGAACACAGTCCTTTAACCATTAACGTGTGATTTACGTTATTACGAGGAAGCTCTTCAAAATCATCTGTATCTAATTCGTTTTGTAGTTCTTTTAACATATTATTTTTCATTTCTGCTAATGAGGAATTTACGTTGGAGGCAAAATCACTACCACTTCTAGGCTTGATGTAAACATCGGAAAAACTGTTGAGTAAAGCTGTTTTAAATTCTACGCCTCGGACTAATTGTTGCTGTATTAGATGAGAAGCTTGAAGAAGTTGTGACACCGTTGGACGTTCTAAACCTAGAAAATATAAAATACATTTTAATACATAAATATAATTTATTCACTCGAGGTAAAGATTTAAGAAAACAAAAATTTACCTTGCACGAACTCGGTCATAGTTTCGTGGCACCTAATGCATATATCATGGTATTGATTTGGTAACCCACACGATGACAACAATGCAACTAAATCCATGTACGGCATTATCTCTGATAGACCTAAATCAGAATTCTCAGATCTTAGTAGAAAAATTTCTACTCCTCTATTTCTCATAGCTCTTGAGATCTCTCCATATTTTGGATCTATTGTAAAGAATACTCTAAAATTGGGGTGAGGTTTGATATTACTTATTTCGCCGCGCTCTGGAATACTTAGAACTCCATTCGGTTCAAGTAATCCGTTAAGTCTATCTAAGACTGCTGAGGATGTGAGATTAACATTATCTAGAAGAAGCCAAGAGCCTTCTATCAAAGTCTTTACCAGCAAAGAGTCTATCCATTCAAATCTTCCCCCAGCATTTACAGACGTTACTTTTAATAATTTCTTTTGCAACGATTTTAAATTATCTATTACTTTGTCTACTCCATGAACAGAGACGTTACAAACTTTACTACATTCAATTAATTTGTTGCAATGATCTAAAAGAAATTGCACTTTTTGTTTGAATATTTTTATATCAATGTTAAAAGAATTTGTGTTATCGCTTTTTGTATCAATTTGTCTGTACTCATATAGATCGCTCAAGAGTTTGTTCGATTTCCAAAGTTGAAAATCTTGTCGTATCCATAAACTTCTTACACATTGAATTGTCACTGTTTCTATTTTATCATAAATGCTTTCTAAATTTCTATTATAGTCAACTTGTTCAAAACCGCCTAAAAGGTCAGACACATCCATTGCCGACGTCACTGGTATAACATGTAATTCGTTACCAGATAAATCTGCTAAAACCTGAACTAAACTACTTTTTCCAACGGCTGTTGGTCCGACTAGAATTGAAAGCCAATTCATTTTGACATTTTGAGCTAGAGCCTTCAATATTGGCAGTTGATCTCTAAGGACAAGCAGATTTGTATCAATTGATCTTCTGTTCTTATATAACCTTTCGTTATTAACTGGCAACGATACATCACCAATATTTATGTGTCCGTCGTCGATATTAAACATTGGATGCTCATCGCTTCTTGGGTATGAAGGATAAAAGACCTCATTGTATGCTAGTTTCATTCTTTCCTTATCTTCCTCACTTCTCATTCTGTTCACATACAACATATCCACGTATTTTCCTGGCGATACAATTTTACCTTCACATTGATCCTCAATGAGAGCTTCACACCACCTTTGAATGTCTCTTAAGTTCATTTCCCAAGGAGCACCTCTGTGACCCCAAGATTGGATTTCAGTTATTTCATGAGAAACTTTACAATTAAATTGTACGATCCTATGTAATATGTCTTTGGAAAGTTCTGGATACTGAGCTTCGACGATATACGTTAAATCACCCTTTGTTAAAGTATCAATGTATACTTGAGTAAATCGATTAAGGAATGAGACGGGCAAACCTCTGCGAGCGCCGCCTTGTTTGAGAGGATTTTGACAAGCAAATAGTTTAGTTTCTTTTTTTACTTTGAATGTCTTGCCCAGTTCAGGTATGTATATCTCACCTCTATGATCTAAACACGCATTTAGACCCTCTAAAACTGGTTGTGGAGCCAAATTTAATTCATCTAAAAGAATCCAGTCACCATTTTGTAGTGCATTCAAGAACGCTCCTTCTTTAAAAACAAATGATCCGTCTTCTGATGGTAAATCCGTCCCAAAGAGATCTGTTATATCCTAAAACAGTAAAAAAATCATTAGGTACAGTTCATAATAGCTATATTATGAACTAAGGAAAAATGAAATAAGGAACTTTAAAGTATATACTTACAGTTTGATCACTCAGGTTGATACGAACAACTCTATGTCCGGAACTTTTAGCCACAGCTGTGACTAAGCTAGTTTTACCCACCCCTGGGTTGCCTTCTAACAAAATTGCTTTATTCAACTGAAGACCTCTAAGAAGACGCAAGGTATTAGCGCCAGTAGTTGGAGCCGTAAATGTAAATTTCTGTTCGTCAGATGGGCTATGATGTGGACCAACGTCAATCATAAATGGACTTATTCCAAACTTGCTACCTATTACCTCAGCAGTAAAGGACGTCGTCTTATTATTAAACGTGTCTTTTAATATATCTATTTTTACGTATCCTAAGCTTTTAATCTGTTGTAGAAGTAAATTTATAGCGTTTTTGCGCAAAATAAGTAAAGTTTCGGGTTCTATATGGCCCGTTAATGCCGTGCCAAAGCAATCAAGGAATGTCATACAAGCACCGTGAACATACGCTTCAGCTGTATCTAGCAGATTTTTTCCAACAGTCACATTAATAAATTGTACCCAAGACAATAGATCGCGAATGCTAAATGGAAATTTATTGGTCACTTCTGAATTTCTTAACCAATCACTAAAGTCCAAAATACAATTTCCGATTCCTGAAGTACCATCTTCTTGGTTTGCCAAAGAGATACCTTTATTTACACTTCTTTCAAGCACTTCCAACAAATCTTCTCGAGAGCTAACACTGTCACACCATATTTCAGTAAATCTGTTTCGTAAAGCAGGTGAAAGTTCTTTCTTTCCGAAATCTCCACCCGGGTTCATAGTTCCAATAAAATGGAAATTTTGAACAGCTGTAATAACAACAATATCTGAACTGTTATCGGTACCGCGTTCGGATAGCACTAGTTGTCTTTCCGGTTCCAGTAAAGAGTTCATTCTTTCTAGAACACTATCATCAGCTAGCGAAATTTCATCAGCCAAAAACAAGTGACCATTTTCCATAGCTTTAATTAGAGGTCCATCCACCCACTCAAATAATCTCCCATCCTTCTTATACTGTCTAACAGGTCGAAGTCCACCTAAGAAATCTGAACTCTCCGTGTGCATGTGGCAATTTACAGAAAGCAGCTGACGTCGACTCAGTGCAGCCAATACTTGACAAATCGTAGTTTTCCCGCATCCCGTTTCGCCAACTAACAAAACAGGTTCATCAAACGAAAATGCTTTTGCAATCAAAACAGCTAATCTTCTCATATTATATGTCCAAACAACGTGAGAGAACTCTTCCAATTGATTAGTCAGAAGCATTTCTAGTATTGGCTTTGTTACAGGAGATGTATTTGGATGTAAGCTAAATAAGTTACGAGAGTCAACTTTTCGTTTTATGTGCTTTTCAATGACTTCCTCTATTATATTCCTTTCGTCTGCTTGGCGCACTTTTCCTGCTAATATAAGATAGCCTTCATCAGCAATATGTTGATCCCAGTCATAGAATTTGTCTTTAGTTAGGTTATCTTTGGAAGCTTGCTTATATCTTTGTCCCCATCTGAATAAATCTCTTAACGTTATAAAACCATCCTTTCCTTGCACTGCTGCAGAACCCCGTCGTCTGACTTGTAATTCTGCCATAACATCAATCATTTTCTTAGTGTAACTGGGAGGAACGTGACATCTCTGATGTAATATAGTTTCCAATTCCTTTCTTGGTATTTCATCAAAATGAAGTTCGACAAAGCGATTTCTAAACGCTCGTGATAGCATTTTTCTACCACCGTATAAGCCTGGTGGATTTTGGGTAGCAAACAACATGAAATTAGGATCAGCCTTGACGATTTCTTGAGTTTCCGGAATGAACAATTCTCGATTATCATCTAGTACACGGTTTAGTGCTTCTAAAACATCACTGGGCGCCAAGTTCAACTCATCTAGAATTATCCAATAACCCTTTTTCATAGCTTCGACTAGAACACCTTCTCTAAAGACAAGATTTCCTGCAGCGTCGGTCGCATAGGACCCTATGTATTCTTGTAAATCCGTATGTTCGTGGTTATTTATTCTAACACAATAATTGCCTGAAGCTTTCGCTATGTACGTTATAAGTGAAGTCTTTCCCACTGACGTATCACCTTGTAAAAGAACCGGTAAACGTCCTAAAGATATAATTCTAGCGATATCACGGAGATTTTTTCTCACAGTCGGTGTCAAGATATATCCCTCTGGTATGTTGATTTCCAACTTGCCTTGCGGTATCCAATGCCCTTCAAAGAGTAAATAGTTTTGTCCTTTACTTTGAGGTTCAGGAATTAGTTGCTTTAAAACTGCGTTTAGATTTTTCTTTCCGAGGACAGCTCTGTAAGGAATTATTAAGTTATAAAAAAAATTACTTACTTTTATAAGCAGTATATAATATGGTATTTTCTGTACTTACTTAGCTATCATGGCTTCAACAATAGGATGCGATGATCTGTCTAATTGTGTTAAGAAGGAAAGACAGAATGCTTCATATAATGATCTTGCAACCGTTCCACAATTTGCTTTAGCCGCAGCAGTTAAAGCCCTACATAATGTTCGCAGTGAATAGTGAGGAGCATTACCTTAAATAAGAAACATTGTATTAAAAATTTATCTTAATGAACGAAAAAATGTTTAAAAGAAAATATTATAAGACGAAAATAACATGTACCTGATCCATCAACTAAATTCAATTTGGCTTCCTTTCTAATTGACGAATAAAAGCTATAAATAGATTCCAAAACTGCCCCGCTCAAGTTCATATGATACAAATAGTCACCGATAAGCAACATTAAATCATTACGCTCCGTCAGTTCATCAATGAAGAATTCTGTAAATCTATTTCTCAACCCTACTGGTAAATCTTTTTTGCCTACATCGGTAGCTGGGTTCATGCAAGCAAATAGAGTAAAATCCGGATGTCTCTTTATAGGCACCTTGTCCCCTTTTTCAAGCAAATCAATAGTCTCATTTCTGTCTTCAAGTAAACCCGCTAAGCATTCTAAGATTTCTGCTGATGCTAAATTAATTTCATCTAATAACACCCAGTATCCCTCCTGCATAGCTTTTACGAGAGAACCTTCTATAAAAGCAAAAGTCAATCTAGATTCTGCTTTAATTTGTTGTTCCAGCTTAGATAATTTGTATCCAAAAGCAAGCCAGGTTTTTAATTTATCGGTCTTTGCACTTTGAATTCTTTTTACAGCTGCACCGTGACTTTGCTTCATTAAGGTTAACAGAGCTGCCCAATTTTCTGTTTCGTAACACATATCAATGTGCCCCAAAAATTTCTTATTCTTTTCCGCATTATAAAAGCTCTCAAATAGTTCTATAAATTCCTGTTTTATAGGACGTATGACATATTTTAAATCTACTGGTTTGTATCCACCTAAAAGGTCGGCTGAGTCCGATTGTTGGTTCATATTGATAACGACTAGTTTATGACCCGTTTGTCTAGCTAAATATTGTACGGAAGATGTTTTTCCAGTCCCCGTTTCGCCAACTAATAGAACAGGTTCGTTTGATAGTACACAGCACGCAATTTTTTCCAGCAGACATGCCGATTGGCGAGTAAATGAGAACACTACTTGCTTGCTATCAAAATCGATTGATTTCAAACTCTTTTCAACTCTTGGTATATGCGCTCGACCCACGATAAGAGAATCGGGTTGTAAAGACACATTTGGTTTGTAATGTTTACAATAGAACTCAGACTTAGTTTCAACAATGCCTAGACACGTTCCAACTTTCTTCGATAGCTCTAATCTATGTTCTGGTGTCGATACGGAACATGTGAATATATCTAAGGCGTCCTGTAAGACTTTTAGTGCAGAATCAGGACTCGATATGTTAAATCCAACGACAGACCTGGAACACCACTTCATCAGATCTCTTGTAGAAATAAGCCTAGAGCCTCGTATAACCACTATATTATTAGCTTTTTCTGCTTCCGATTCAGTTGTTTGCAATGAAGTATCGTGGCAGCCGACGGAGAACATCATGAATACTTCTATCATTTTAGCGCTGATCGTTGTCAAAGAAGGGTAAAGGGTTTGTATAACTTCACTCAGTTCAGACCTTGAAAGGGGTTCAACATTGATCACAGTTAAATGTTTTTGTAGTAAGGTGCTTGAGCTTGAAATCTTTTTCTGGAACCCGTAATTCGTTATTACTGTGCTGAAATAGAAAAAAAACCCAATGTTAAAAAACACGCTAATAATAAAATAATGTCTTTATGATGTAAGAGAAACTATCCAGATGACTTATTTAACTAAAGTAAAATTTAAATTTCTTACCGTTGGGTTACAAATAGTTGAAAGCCAGGTGTAACAGGCAGGGCATCTCTAAAACCTGGTACACATAGAGTGTTCCTCTCTAAGAGAGAACTTAATGTGGATGCTACATCTAAAGCCGCACAATCAATGTCTTCTAGCAACAACCAGTGACCATTTAGAACAGCCTGAAAAAATACAAAACTCAAATCTATATTTATAATCTATAATTAGATTATATCTTCTATTATATTTATGGTGTGGCTTTCACATCACAACAGTACATTTAACTAGTGAATTGTTGGACATCAAGATAGGCCATTTTTTACCACCAAGGAGTATTTTCTTACTTAGCTAATTAGTTTACTGTTCAATAGACTTAGTTGATATCCTGATAGATTAATAAATTTTTCTTTATCTAATTTTATAGAAAAATTTATCTACAAAAATTTTTGGGGCATTGTACCTCTGTGAGCACACCTGGTGTCCACAAAAATTCTCCTGGAACATCTGTGCATTGATGAGATCCCAATAACATACGGGAATCTGTTTGATCACCTAGCTGAACCTTCTTAAACGCTACACCCTTACGACCAGTAATTGCAGCTAGATGTTCGACAAGGGATGTCTTACCCGATCCTACAGGACCCATCAGTGATAAGGCATTACCTAAAAAAGACATTAAAATTCTTAATAAAAACTTTTACAATTACACAAGTGTTATCTTATAAGAATGAAGTCATCGCATACAAGGTCATGCTACCTTAAACCTAATTTGTACTGTTCAATGTTCTAGGTATTATAAGATATAATAAAAAACAATTAGTAAATTCCAAATATATATTTTAAACTAATTGGAGGCAGCATTTTATCTCAACAAACAGCTTCCATAGATTGCTTTTTTTATAACATGATATAGTATAACAATTAAAATTAATTTAAGAGATAGACTGGTGGGCCTTTGAGAGAGTTTGTTATTTAATTATTGTGAGCAATATGAACTGAAAAGTATATTTTACACAAGATAAGCATATAAAAATAAATAAAAAAATTACCTGATGCAACAGCAAGAGCTAAACTTCTTAAATTATTGACTGTAGATTTAACAGGAACTAAAATACCAGACTTAACATTTTCTTTGTTGTAAATTGGCAGAACTATACCATCAATGTTGACTATAGATTCTGTTGTTACGCTCAAATTTTCAATACCCCTATTTACAATTTGTTGTTGTTTTTTCATATAGTTTTTGATATCAGTATCTTCTGAGATATTTAGGTTTTTCACTAATGTTTTTGATTGCACTTCTGTCATATTAGCTAATATAACCATACATTCTTTGACCATCCTAAAATAAACAGCTTTATTTAGTACATCGGAAAAATTATTATAAAAATTAATTAAAACTGACTTCATACCATCTGATTTCTTCATTTTCATGGTGGCTGAAATTGACGACAAATTTTGTCCAGTCCCATTTTGTTGAGAATTCATTTGGCAGTTTGCTCAATAGTTTATAACAACAAAGTACTATATTATGGTCAGATACTTTTTGTCTGCAATCTAGTAGTCTTCTTTTTTTAGGAGCCACATTATAAGAATCTTCATGGTGTATGAAAATCTCATATGGGGGTACAGGATTAATTTGGAAATATTTTTGAGTGTATCTGTGAAATTAATTATTCATATCTCAATGGATTTATTCATAACTAAGTAATACAACAAAAAAATATACAAAATACTTACTGTAAAACATCTGGATGGTCACTTAAAAAAGCAAGTACTATGGAATATTCCAAATGCATAGTTTTTTCACAATCTGTTCCGAGATCATGGCTGTTACTGGCAAAAACTGGCTTTAAAGGTATTCTTGAAGATACTAATGCAAGAGACAAGTTAGACAAATATTTCCCAAATAATATTGCATCATCAAAATGAAGAATATATTCAGATAGAATTGGAACAAGTTTATTTACATCAAGATTTTTCAATGAACTCTGAAATAAAGAAATTAACCTCAATATACATATGCGATATTATCAATACACATACACATTTAAAGGATATCTCACATGGACTGTATCATATTATACTACACTGTATATCTTAAACATAAATAAAGTTCTTAGTATGTATGTATTATTGTTTCTATAATATAATGACTTTAAGTACGTACTGGCTATGAAATAGCGTATAATTCCTAATCAATTTTAATTCTTTTCTTATAATAAAATACTTCTATAAAAGCAAAATATGTACTAACCCCTATTTGTTGACATGCTTTTTTGAGCTCCTTGTTCTTTGTTTCTAGCTCTATCTGTTTTAGAGCTGCTTCTAATTTTTCTCCCATTATATATCATGCCGCTCAGCAGCGGTACGATTTAATTTTAAATATTTAACAGTAGTTTTCCCTTTATTTATAAAAATGTAAATAGAAGAACTTCACCGGCAAACGTGCACCACACGTGAAGTGTGACACCTGACAGGTAACTCATAATAAATTTGTTATGTCAAATGTTGACATTAAACGCATGGAACCCACACAAAAGGTAGGTAGGTATTTTTCGTCAAGGTTGTAATATGCAATGATATTAATAATTAAACATAATATCAATGTAATATGTTATCATAAAAGTTTAGTAAATTAGATGGAAGTTGAATATAACTCATACTTTGATTATTATTTTATTTATTTGTCCCTTATTACATAATATACCAAAATCACAAAATACATAAAATAACAAATATCAAGAAATACACAGATATATGTAAATGGAGGCCTTATCACTATTCAGTGATTTCTGCCAGGCAACCAGAACTTGCATAAACACAAAAGAAAAGAATGGGTAGGCAAAGAAATTCGATACAACTAATTAAATATATTCGACATGTACACAAAAATATAATACATATTTATACATATAGGTACATAATATTATAACTATAATATTATTAAAAATACATACAAATATAAATACTATAAATATACTATTTCGAGCCGAAGGCTTGTCTGCAATAATGGTTAAATACCATTTTTTTGAAAGCATTCATATTAGGAGCTTTCTTGTGGTAGGGAGTTGGTCCACAAGTGGATCGCAGTCACAGTAAAAGAATTAGCAAACTGCATTTTTTAAACTCAGAAACAAAACCCTTTACTAGTTTAACAACTTTTATTCAACGTTTGTACTCCGCTGGCATCGGATATATAAATATTATAAACGAAAAAAACCGCAGCCCAAAAATTTACTAAAAGCTAAACTTGGTATGACTTAATAATTTATTATATCTCTTTATTATATCTACTATTTTTTATATTTTCTACCGCTGACATATTATTATATTGTTATACCTAACAGACAGTACCTACTTATATGACGTCCCATAGCTGAAAAAAAAACTTATATGTCATGCTGTCAGTTGTCACTTGTGAGTTGTGACACTATTTACAGCGGGAAGTGAGAACTTTAATTTTGTAAACAAGAAATCGAAGTTTTTAAAATGTTATGATTTTTAAATTTTGAAATACATAGCCAGATGAATGCAAAGGTGATGATGACTCATGATGAAAATAATTGAAATATAAAATTTTCTGATTCGCAAATATTCATAAAAGTTTAATACAACATAATGGATGATTCTCAAAGCTCAGACGTATTTTCGGAAATAAGTGCTGATGTGGATTACAAATCCCAGGTAATTGTTATGTTTTGTATTTATAAAGTGAATAAGTTTATTCAATCAATATCATATAATTGAAATGATGCTAAATTAAAAAGTGATATTTTTAATTTTTAGATGGATATAAACACATATAAAACTGCCTTTTCAAGAATACAAAAATGTTTTACCAATCAGTTGATTTCAGTCAAATATTTTAATGAGATTTTACAGGACTGTGATTTATGTATTCATCAGGTAAGTAGATACATTCTTATGATACTACATTATAAATATTATTATATTATTAGCAAATATTGGCACTTGTAATAACTCAATCCACTGTCACCCTAAACAGACCTTGTATTGTGGCAACAAGATTATTGATAAAAATTTCTTTCAGTGTTTAGATTCCATAGTAAGTGCCATAGATTCAAAGTTGGAATATCAAGTCCTTTGTGATCATATTGAAGATGCTGTATCCCTATTACAAATGTTTTCAAGTTACATTAAAAGGGTACTGGAATCAATTGCTCTAGCCTGTAGCAATATGAAAACATACCCAACTATAACAGGGAATATTATTTTGTCAGTATTCAGTCACTGTAAAGATAGGTAGGTTATAATTTTTTGATATAATTCAATTAAAATCAAGTCTATAATATGTACCAATTATTTTAAATAATAATTTACATTTTTATATCTATACTTATATTATAAAGAAGTAATGTTTGTGTGTTTGTTAAATTGTGAGATTACCTCTCAGGATCTACTGAACCGATTTTAAACATTCTTTTACCAATACAAATGATTGTTAACATTATGCCCAACAAAGTGGGCACAGGTCCTTATCTTATATATTTATAAATATAAAGATTTATTTCCTACAGAAGCAGTAAGTGTGTCTAAAATATAAATTAATTTGTTACTTCTCTATTTACAGTGACTGCTTGTATGGAGTTTATTTAAATAAAGTAGAAACACAGTTGAAGGATTTGTTTAGGACTTGCCATGAACTACAGCTAACATATTTAATGACTTTAGAAAAGCACTTAACATTTGATTTGAGTGAAAGAGATGAATTAAATGTCTTGTTGGAAGGTATTTCTATCACCATTTAAAATGGTTATTGCCCGTCTATTAATTGTAAGCTACTGGACTAGTTATGATGTAATTTTCTACATATTTGATGTAGAGCTTGGAAAAACTTATGCTACAATGCTGATATATTATTATGTAATAATTAAAATATATGTTTCAAAAACTACTTATTGTATAATTAAGTTATATTAATGTTAATTTTTTGTAGCATTGGATATCAATCTTAAAATCGGAGAAGTAGTTCAAGCTTTAGATATAAAAACAATGGCTGAACAATGGAAAGCATTTACAGCTGTATGCGAAAAGTATTCAAGATTTCTTCTAGATAAACTTGTATGGAACAAATGTAGTAAGATCTTAGTAGATATGATAAGAAGCAATATGAAAAATTCTCTAGAAGTAAGTCCATATATTAGTTTATTATTATAAACATATATAAGCTATTATAAAGGAAGTCTGGGCTCAAACATTATTTTTATATGTCATTTATTTTAAACAGTTGCTAGCAACATTACTGTTACTTATAAAATTAGTAATACATATTAAAAATAATTATAATATATCTGTTTCAGATATCAGACCAGGATAAAGGAGTTTTAAGGTCTATTAAGGTTGCTGGATTTGGAATTAAAATATTATCTAAAATTAGTAACATATTTAAAAATGCTAGTATTGACTATGAAAATGTTACTGATCTACTAATTTATCTTTATGTGTAGGTATTTTTACCTTATATTAAAATAAATAATTTTAACTTCTTGTTTAAGCTGTATGATGTTTCTGAAGATAATAAACTCTAAACTTTTGATTAAAA
>JADANM010005443.1:3833596-3847158 GCA_026213755.1 Eurema hecabe
AAGTACTTTCATTCACTTGTATAAGAATATCTTCAGTTGCAAAGAATTTCCTTAACAACTCGGGTATGGATTGTTGTATTAAATTCAAAATTCTTTGTATCACATATAAGTTTATGGGTATGAGCTTTATATCTGAATTTGATTCCTTTGTTTTCTTCTTTATTTCAACAATATTCACTTCTGCTTCTCTGACACTCTCTTCCTGTGGTATATCTAAAGCAAACATTTTAGTGGGAAGGTATGGGTCATTATGGAGTTTATATAATTGCTTGTCTATAGGTTGATTCATATCAAAATGTACTTCTTTATATATAGCAGCTCTTGCATTACACAAATCATATTCCTTTTCATCTTTAAACAATTTCGACTGTCCATAACACTTTCTCATCTTCTTGCTTATTTTCGACACTTCTGTGTATTTATAATCATAATTCAACTTTAAATCAGCAATTTTCCTTTTGAATTCATTTGATTCATCAGATTTCCCAAACATGTTATAGATATTTCCAAATAAATATTTTTGTATCCACTTATTATGGATATCTAGCACCGGTATGACTTCTTCTTTCAATGTTGGAGTTCGTTTCTGCATCACAAATATAGGCATCGTGGAAGTTTGGAAGAATCTATTACGCCAGTTGAATAGCTGAAGCATTTGACAAACATTTTCATCGCTTAAGTTCTTAGACGCACTAAGAATTGCTTTTCGGATTTGATCATTAATTAAATTGATATATTGTTGGCAGTTTTTAAGAATTGGGTATTCTATAAAGTCATCGGTTAATTTTCGATCAGCTACAGCATAAGAATAATGCAAAGCTGAGAATGGACTTTCAATAAGAGACAGTTTAAGTAGACCCTTTTGATATTCATCGTACAGTAAAGCGAAACTTGTATTAGATTTCGTTATTATTTTATCATCCACACTATAAGTTTCTCGATAAAATCTTTTGTATGACTCAGACACGTTTTTGTTCATATAGTTTATTGCCTGATTGTTGAAATCAGCATACAAATTCTTTAGTTTGCAGTTATCAGAGTTTATAATAGCTTCATTTAAACACGAATTAAGTGTTTGCAGTTGTGAATCAGAACATTTGTGATATGACGTTAGAATGCTAAACAAAACATGTGCCGTGGCATCACTTAAATCGTTATTACTGATAATTTCTTCAATGGCAGTATATGCAGTCTGTTTAGCGATCTCGTATGCAGAATTAGAACACAGTCCTTTAACCATTAACGTATGATTTACGTTATTACGAGGAAGCTCTTCAAAATCATCTGTATCTAATTCGTTTTGTAGTTCTTTTAACATATTATTTTTCATTTCTGCTAATGACGAATTTACATTGGAAGCAAAATCACTACCACTTCTAGGCTTGATGTAAACATCGGAAAAACTGTTGAGTAAAGCTGTTTTAAATTCTACGCCTCTCACTAATTGTTGCTGTATTAGATGAGAAGCTTGAAGAAGTTGTGACACCGTTGGACGTTCTAAACCTAGAAAATATAAAATACATTATAATACATAAATATAATTTATTCACTCGAGGTAAAGATTTAAGAAAACAAAAATTTACCTTGCACGAACTCGGTCATAGTTTCGTGGCACCTAATGCATATATCATGGTATTGATTTGGTAACCCACACGATGACAACAATGCCACTAAATCCATGTACGGCATTATCTCTGATAGACCTAAATCAGAATTCTCAGATCTTAGTAGAAAAATTTCTACTCCTCTATTTCTCATTGCTCTTGAGATCTCTCCATATTTTGGATCCATTGTAAAGAATATTCTGAAATTGGGGTGAGGTTTGATATTACTTATTTCGCCGCGCTCTGGAATACTTAGAACTCCATTCGGTTCAAGTAATCCGTTAAGTCTATCTAAGACTGCTGAGGATGTGAGATTAACATTATCTAGAAGAAGCCAAGAGCCTTCTATCAAAGTCTTTACCAGCAAAGAGTCTATCCATTCAAATCTTCCCCCAGCATTTACAGACGTCACTTTTAATAATTTCTTTTGCAACGATTTTAAATTATCTATTACTTTCTCTACTCCATGAACAGAGATGTTACAAACTTTACTACATTCAATTAATTTGTTGCAATGATCTAAAAGAAATTGCACTTTTTGTTTGAATATTTTTATATCAATGTTAAAAGAATTTGTGTTATCGCTTTTTGTATCAATTTGTCTGTACTCATATAGATCGCTCAAGAGTTTGTTCGATTTCCAAAGTTGAAAATCTTGTAGTATCCATAAACTTCTTACACATTGAATTGTCACTGTTTCTATTTTATCATAAATGCTTTCTAAATTTCTATTATAGTCAACTTGTTCAAAACCGCCTAAAAGGTCAGACACATCCATTGCCGACGTCACTGGTATAACATGTAATTCGTTACCAGATAAATCTGCTAAAACCTGAACTAAACTACTTTTTCCAACGGCTGTTGGTCCGACCAGAATTGAAAGCCAATTCATTTTGACATTTTGAGCAAGAGCCTTCAATATTGGCAGTTGATCTCTAAGGACAAGCAGATTTGTATCAATTGACCTTCTGTTCTTATATAACCTTTCGTTATTAAGTGGCAACGATACATCACCAATATTTATGTGTCCGTCGTCGATATTAAACATTGGATGCTCATCGCTTCTTGGATATGAAGGATAAAAGACCTCATTGTATGCTAGTTTCATTCTTTCCTTATCTTCCTCACTTCTCATTCTGTTCACATACAACATATCCACGTATTTTCCTGGCGATACAATTTTACCTTCACATTGATCCTCAATGAGAGCTTCACACCATCTTTGAATGTCTCTTAAGTTCATTTCCCAAGGAGCACCTCTGTGACCCCAAGATTGGATTTCAGTTATTTCATGAGAAACTTTACAATTAAATTGTACGATCCTATGTAATATGTCTTTGGAAAGTTCTGGATACTGAGCTTCGACGATATACGTTAAATCACCCTTTGTTAAAGTATCAATGTATACTTGAGTAAATCGATTAAGGAATGAGACGGGCAAACCTCTGCGAGCGCCGCCTTGTTTGAGAGGATTTTGACAAGCAAATAGTTTAGTTTCTTTTTTTACTTTGAATGTCTTGCCCAGTTCAGGTATGTATATCTCACCTCTATGATCTAAACACGCATTTAGACCCTCTAAAACTGGTTGTGGAGCTAAATTTAATTCATCTAAAAGAATCCAGTCACCATTTTGGAGTGCATTCAAGAACGCTCCTTCTTTAAAAACAAATGAGCCATCTTCTGATGGTAAATCCGTTCCAAAGAGATCTGTTATATCCTAAAACAGTAAAAAAATCATAAGGTACAGTTCATAATATAGCAAATAAGAAATTTTTAAGTATATACTTACAGTTTGATCACTCAGGTTGATACGAACAACTCTATGTCCAGAACTTTTAGCCACAGCTGTCACTAAGCTAGTTTTGCCCACCCCTGGGTTGCCTTCTAATAAAATTGCTTTATTCAACTGAAGACCTCTAAGAAGACGCAAAGTATTAGCGCCAGTAGTTGGAGCCGTAAATGTAAATTTCTGTTCGTCAGATGGGTTATGATGTGGACCAACGTCAATCATAAATGGACTTATTCCAAACTTGCTACCTATTACCTCAGCAGTAAAGGACGTCGTCTTATTATTAAACGTGTCTTTTAATATATCTATTTTTTCGTATCCTAAGCTTTTAATCTGTTGAAGAAGTAAATTTATAGCGTTTTTGCGCAAAATAAGTAATGTTTCGGGTTCTATATGGCCCGTTAATGCCGTGCCAAAGCAATCAAGGAATGTCATACAAGCACCGTGAACATACGCTTCAGCTGTATCTAGCAGATTCTTTCCAACAGTCACATTAATAAATTGTACCCACGACAACAGATCACGAATGCTAAATGGAAATTTATTGGTCACTTCTGAATTTCTTAACCAATCACTAAAGTCCAAAATACAATTTCCGATTCCTGAAGTACCATCTTCTTGGTTTGCTAAAGCGATACCTTTATTTACACTTCTTTCAAGCACTTCCAACAAATCTTCTCGAGAGCTAACACTGTCACACCATATTTCAGTAAATCTGTTTCGTAAAGCAGGCGAAAGCTCTTTTTTACCAAAATCTCCACCAGGGTTCATCGTTCCAATAAAATGGAAATTTTGAACAGCTGTAATAACAACAATATCAGAACTGTTATCAGTGCCGCGTTCGGATAGCACTAGTTGTCTTTCCGGTTCCAGTAAAGAGTTCATTCTTTCCAGAACACTATCATCAGCTAGCGAAATTTCATCAGCCAAAAACAAGTGACCATTTTCCATAGCTTTAATTAGAGGTCCATCCACCCACTCAAATAATCTCCCATCCTTCTTATACTGTCTAACAGGTCGAAGTCCACCTAAGAAATCTGAACTCTCCGTGTGCATGTGGCAATTTACAGAAAGGAGCTGGCGTCGACTCAGTGCAGCCAATACTTGACAAATCGTAGTTTTCCCGCATCCCGTTTCGCCAACTAACAAAACAGGTTCATCAAACGAAAATGCTTTCGCAATCAAAACAGCTAATCTTCTCATATTATACGTCCAAACAACGTGAGAGAACTCTTCCAACTGATTGGTCAGAAGCATTTCTAGTATTGGCTTTGTTACAGGAGATGTATTTGGATGTAAGCTAAATAAGTTACGAGAGTCAACTTTTCGTTTTATGTGCTTTTCAATGACTTCCTCTATAATATTCCTTTCGTCTGCTTGGCGCACTTTTCCTGCTAATATAAGATAGCCTTCATCAGCAATATGTTGATCCCAGTCATAGAATTTGTCTTTAGTTAGGTTATCTTTGGAAGCGTGCTTATATCTTTGTCCCCATCTGAATAAATCTCTTAACGTTATAAAACCATCCTTTCCTTGCACTGCTGCAGAACCCCGTCGTCTGACTTGTAATTCTGCCATAACATCAATCATTTTCTTAGTGTAACTGGGAGGAACGTGACATCTCTGATGTAATATAGTTTCCAATTCCTTTCTTGGTATTTCATCAAAATGAAGTTCGACAAAGCGATTTCTAAACGCTCGTGATAGCATTTTTCTACCACCGTATAAGCCTGGTGGATTTTGGGTAGCAAACAACATGAAATTAGGATCAGCCTTAACGATTTCTTGAGTTTCCGGAATAAACAATTCTCGATTATCATCTAGTACACGGTTCAGTGCTTCTAATACATCACTGGGCGCCAAGTTCAACTCATCTAGAATTATCCAATAACCCTTTTTCATAGCTTCGACTAGAACACCTTCTCTAAAGACAAGATTTCCTGCAGCGTCGGTCGCATAGGACCCTATATATTCTTGTAAATCCGTATGTTCGTGGTTATTAATTCTAACACAATAATTGCCTGAAGCTTTCGCTATGTACGTTATCAGTGAAGTCTTTCCCACTGACGTATCACCTTGTAAAAGAACCGGTAAACGTCCTAAAGATATAATTCTAGCGATATCACGGAGATTTTTTCTCACAGTCGGTGTCAAGATATATCCCTCTGGTATGTTGATTTCCAACTTGCCTTGCGGTATCCAATGCCCTTCAAAGAGTAAATAGATTTGTCCTTTACTTTGAGGTTCAGGAATTAGTTGCTTTAAAACAGCGTTTAGATTTTTCTTTCCGAGGACAGCTCTGTAAGGAATTATTAAGTTATAAAAAAAATTACTTACTTTTATAAGCAGTATATAATATGGTATTTTCTGTACTTACTTAGCTATCATGGCTTCAACAATAGGATGCGATGATCTGTCTAATTGTGTTAAGAAGGAAAGACAGAATGCTTCATATAATGATCTTGCAACTGTTCCACAATTTGCTTTAGCCGCAGCAGTTAAAGCCCTACATAGTGTTCGCAGTGAATAGTGAGGAGCATTACCTTAAAGAAGAAACATTATATCAAAAAATATCTTAATGAACGAAAAAATGTTTAAAAGAAAATATTACAAGACGAAAATAACATGTACCTGATCCATCTACTAAATTTAATTTGGCTTCCTTTCTAATTGACGAATAAAAGCTATAAATAGATTCCAAAACTGCCCCGCTTAAGTTCATATGATACAAATAGTCACCGATAAGTAACATTAAATCATTACGCTCCGTCAGTTCATCAATGAAGAATTCTGTAAATCTATTTCTCAACCCTACTGGTAAATCTTTTTTGCCTACATCGGTAGCTGGGTTCATGCAAGCAAATAGAGTAAAATCCGGATGTCTCTTTATAGGCACCTTGTCCCCTTTTTCAAGCAAATCAATAGTCTCATTTCTGTCTTCAAGTAAACCCGCTAAGCATTCTAAGATTTCTGCTGATGCTAAATTAATTTCATCTAATAACACCCAGTATCCCTCCTGCATAGCTTTTACGAGAGAACCTTCTATAAAAGCAAAAGTCAATCTAGATTCTGCTTTAATTTGTTGTTCCAGCTTAGATAATTTGTATCCAAAAGCAAGCCAGGTTTTTAATTTATCGGTCTTTGCACTTTGAATTCTTTTTACAGCTGCACCGTGACTTTGCTTCATTAAGGTTAACAGAGCTGCCCAATTTTCTGTTTCGTAACACATATCAATGTGCCCCAAAAATTTCTTATTCTTTTCCGCATTATAAAAGCTCTCAAATAGTTCTATAAATTCCTGTTTTATAGGACGTATGACATATTTTAAATCTACTGGTTTGTATCCACCTAAAAGGTCGGCTGAGTCCGATTGTTGGTTCATATTGATAACGACTAGTTTATGACCCGTTTGTCTAGCTAAATATTGTACGGAAGATGTTTTTCCAGTCCCCGTTTCGCCAACTAATAGAACAGGTTCGTTTGATAGTACACAGCACGCAATTTTTTCCAGCAGACATGCCGATTGGCGAGTAAATGAGAACACTACTTGCTTGCTATCAAAATCGATTGATTTCAAACTCTTTTCAACTCTTGGTATATGCGCTCGACCCACGATAAGAGAATCGGGTTGTAAAGACACATTTGGTTTGTAATGTTTACAATAGAACTCAGACTTAGTTTCAACAATGCCTAGACACGTTCCAACTTTCTTCGATAGCTCTAATCTATGTTCCGGTGTCGATACGGAACATGTGAATATATCTAAGGCGTCCTGTAAGACTTTTAGTGCAGAATCAGGACTCGATATGTTAAATCCAACGACAGACCTGGAACACCACTTCATCAGATCTCTTGTAGAAATAAGCCTAGAGCCTCGTATAACCACTATATTATTAGCTTTTTCTGCTTCCGATTCAGTTGTTTGCAATGAAGTATCGTGGCAGCCGACGGAGAACATCATGAATACTTCTATCATTTTAGCGCTGATAGTTGTCAAAGAAGGGTAAAGGGTTTGTATAACTTCACTCAGTTCAGACCTTGAAAGGGGTTCAACATTGATCACAGTTAAATGTTTTTGTAGTAAGGTGCTTGAGCTTGAAATCTTTTTCTGGAACCCGTAATTCGTTATTACTGTGCTGAAATAGAAAAAAAACCCAATGTTAAAAAACACGCTAATAATAAAATAATGTCTTTATGATGTAAGAGAAACTATCCAGATGACTTATTTAACTAAAGTAAAATTTAAATTTCTTACCGTTGGGTTACAAATAGTTGAAAGCCAGGTGTAACAGGCAGGGCATCTCTAAAACCTGGTACACATAGAGTGTTCCTCTCTAAGAGAGAACTTAATGTGGATGCTACATCTAAAGCCGCACAATCAATGTCTTCTAGCAACAACCAGTGACCATTTAGAACAGCCTGAAAAAATACAAAACTCAAATCTATATTTATAATCTATAATTAGATTATATCTTCTATTATATTTATGGTGTGGCTTTCACATCACAACAGTACATTTAACTAGTGAATTGTTGGACATCAAGATAGGCCATTTTTTACCCACCCACCACCAAGGAGTATTTTCTTACTTAGCTAATTAGTTTACAGTTCAATAGACTTAGTTGATATCCTGATAGATTAATAAATTTTTCTTTGTCTAATTTTATAGAAAAATTTATCTACAAAAATTTTTGGGGTATTGTACCTCTGTGAGCACACCTGGTGTCCACAAAAATTCTCCTGGAACATCTGTGCATTGATGAGATCCCAATAACATACGGGAATCTGTTTGATCACCTAGCTGAACCTTCTTAAACGCTACACCCTTACGACCAGTAATTGCAGCTAGATGTTCGACAAGGGATGTCTTACCCGATCCTACAGGACCCATCAGTGATAAGGCATTACCTAAAAAAGACATTAAAATTCTTAATAAAAACTTTTACAATTACACAAGTGTTATCTTATAAGAATGAAGTCATCGCATACAAGGTCATGCTACCTTAAACCTAATTTGTACTGTTCAATGTTCTAGGTATTATAAGATATAATAAAAAACAATTAGTAAATTCCAAATATATATTTTAAACTAATTGGAGGCAGCATTTTATCTCAACAAACAGCTTCCATAGATTGCTTTTTTTATAACATGATATAGTATAACAATTAAAATTAATTTAAGAGATAGACTGGTGGGCCTTTGAGAGAGTTTGTTATTTAATTATTGTGAGCAATATGAACTGAAAAGTATATTTTACACAAGATAAGCATATAAAAATAAATAAAAAAATTACCTGATGCAACAGCAAGAGCTAAACTTCTTAAATTATTGACTGTAGATTTAACAGGAACTAAAGTACCAGACTTAACATTTTCTTTGTTGTAAATTGGCAGAACTATACCATCAATGTTGACTATAGATTCTGTTGTTACGCTCAAATTTTCAATACCCCTATTTACAATTTGTTGTTGTTTTTTCATATAGTTTTTGATATCAGTATCTTCTGAGATATTTAGGTTTTTCACTAATGTTTTTGATTGCACTTCTGCCATATTAGCTAATATAACCATACATTCTTTGACCATCCTAAAATAAACAGCTTTATTTAGTACATCAGAGAAATTATTATAAAAATTAATTAAAACTGACTTCATACCATCTGATTTCTTCATTTTCATGGTGGCTGAAATTGACGACAAATTTTGTCCAGTCCCATTTTGTTGAGAATTCATTTGGCAGTTTGCTCAATAGTTTATAACAACAAAGTACTATATTATGGTCAGATACTTTTTGTCTGAAATCCAGTAGTCTTCTTTTTTTAGGAGCCACATTATAAGAATCTTCATGGTGTATGAAAATCTCATATGGGGGTACAGGATTAATTTGGAAATATTTTTGAGTGTATCTGTGAAATTAATTATTCATATCTCAATGGATTTATTCATAACTAAGTAATACAACAAAAAAATATACAAAATACTTACTGTAAAACATCTGGATGGTCACTTAAAAAAGCAAGTACTATGGAATATTCCAAATGCATAGTTTTTTCACAATCTGTTCCGAGATCATGGCTGTTACTGGCAAAAACTGGCTTTAAAGGTATTCTTGAAGATACTAATGCAAGAGACAAGTTAGACAAATATTTCCCAAATAATATTGCATCATCAAAATGAAGAATATATTCAGATAGAATTGGAACAAGTTTATTTACATCAAGATTTTTCAATGAACTCTGAAATAAAGAAATTAACCTCAATATACATATGCGATATTATCAATACACATACACATTTAAAGGATATCTCACATGGACTGTATCATATTATACTACACTGTATATCTTAAACATAAATAAAGTTCTTAGTATGTATGTATTATTGTTTCTATAATATAATGACTTTAAGTACGTACTGGCTATGAAATAGCGTATAATTCCTAATCAATTTTAATTCTTTTCTTATAATAAAATACTTCTATAAAAGCAAAATATGTACTAACCCCTATTTGTTGACATGCTTTTTTGAGCTCCTTGTTCTTTGTTTCTAGCTCTATCTGTTTTAGAGCTGCTTCTAATTTTTCTCCCATTATATATCATGCCGCTCAGCAGCGGTACGATTTAATTTTAAATATTTAACAGTAGTTTTCCCTTTATTTATAAAAATGTAAATAGAAGAACTTCACCGGCAAACGTGCACCACACGTGAAGTGTGACACCTGACAGGTAACTCATAATAAATTTGTTATGTCAAATGTTGACATTAAACGCATGGAACCCACACAAAAGGTAGGTAGGTATTTTTCGTCAAGGTTGTAATATGCAATGATATAATTAATTAAACATAATATAATATGTTATCATAAAAGTTTAGTAAATTAGATGGAAGTTCAATATAACGCATACTTTGATTATTATTTTATTTATTTATCCCTTATTACATAATATACCAAAATCACAAAATACATAAAATAACAAATATCAGGAAATACACAGATATATGTAAATGGAGGCCTTATCACTAGTCAGTGATGTCTGCCAGGCAACCAGAACTTGCATAAACACAAAAGAAAAGAATGGGTAGGCAAAGAAATTCGATACAACTAATTAAATATATTCGACATGTACACAAAAATATAATACATATTTATACATATAGGTACATAATATTATAACTATAATTAAAAAATAAATAAATTCATACAAATATAAATACTATAAATATACTATTTCGAGCCGAAGGCTTGTCTGCAATAATGGTTAAATACCATTTTTTTGAAAGCATTCATATTAGGAGCTTTCTTGTGGTAGGGAGTTCCACAAGTGGATCGTAGTCACAGTAAAAGAATTAGCAAAGTGCATTTTTTAAACTCAGAAACAAAACCCTTTACTAGTTTAACAACTTTTATTCAACGTTTGTACTCCGCTGGCATCGGATATATAAATATTATAAACGAAAAAAACCGCAGCCCAAAAATTTACTAAAAGCTAAACTTGGTATGACTTAAGACTTAAGAGTCGATACATTGTACGAAAATCTAAACTATGTAGATATGCATACCTACAGGTATCAAAAGAAGTTCTGATAATTTATTATATCTCTTTATTATATCTATTATTTTTTATATTTTCTACCGCTGACATATTATTATATTGTTATAACAGACAGTACTTATTGTCCCATAGCTGAAAAAAAAAACTTATATGTCATGCTGATTGCTGTCAGTTGTCACTTGTGAGTTGTGACACTATTTACAGCGGGAAGTGAGAACTTTAATTTTGTAAACAAGAAATCGAAGTTTTTAAAATGTTATGATTTTTAAATTTTGAAATACATAGCCAGATGAATGCAAAGGTGATGATGACTCATGATGAAAATAATTGAAATATAAAATTTTCTGATTCGCAAATATTCATAAAAGTTTAATACAACATAATGGATGATTCTCAAAGTTCAGACGTATTTTCGGAAATAAGTGCTGATGTGGATTACAACTCCCAGGTAATTGTTATGTATTGTATTTATAAAGTGAATAAGTTTATTCTATCAATATCATATAATTGAAATGATGCTAAATTAAAAAGTGATATTTTTAATTTTTAGATGGATATAAACACATATAAAACTGCCTTTTCAAGAATACAAAAATGTTTTACCAATCAGTTGATTTCAGTCAAACATTTTAATGAGATTTTACAGGACTGTGATTTATGTATTCATCAGGTAAGTAGATACATTCTTATGATACTACATTATAAATATTATTACATTATTAGCAAATATTGGCACTTGTAATAACTCAATCCACTGTCACCCTAAACAGACCTTGTATTGTGGCAACAAGATTATTGATAAAAATTTCTTTCAGTGTTTAGATTCCATAGTAAGTGCCATAGATTCAAAGTTGGAATATCAAGTCCTTTGTGATCATATTGAAGATGCTGTATCCCTATTACAAATGTTATCAAGTTACATTAAAAGGGTACTGGAATCAATTGCTCTAGCCTGTAGCAAAATGAAAACATACCCAACTATAACAGGGAATATTATTTTGTCAGTATTCAGTCACTGTAAAGATAGGTAGGTTATCATTTTTTCATATAATTCAATTAAAATCAAGTCTCATAATATGTACCAATTATTTTAAATAATAATTTACATTTTTATATCTATAATTATATTATAAAGAAGTAATGTTTGTGTGTTTGTTAAATTGTGAGATTACCTCTCAGGATCTCCTGAACTGATTTTAAACATTCTTTTACCAATACAAATGAGTGTTAACATTATGTCCAACAAAGTGGGCACGGGTCCGGTAGTCTTATCTTATATATTAATAAATATAAAGATTTATTTCCTACAGAAGCAGTAAGTCTAAATAGCAGTGTGTCTAAAATATAAATTAATTTGTTACTTCTCTATTTACAGTGACTGCTTGTATGGAGTTTATTTAAATAAAGTAGAAACACAGTTGAAGGATTTGTTTAGGACTTGCCATGAACTACAGCTAACATATTTAATGACTTTAGAAAAGCACTTAACATTTGATTTGAGTGAAAGAGATGAATTAAATGTTTTGTTGGAAGGTATTTTTATTACTATTTAAAATTGTAAATGCCCATCTATTACTTGTAAGCTACTGGACTAGTTATGATGTAATTTTCTACATATTTGATGTAGAGCTTGGAAAAACTTATGCTACAATGCTGATATATTATTATGTAATAATTAAAATATATGTTTCAAAAACTACTTATTGTATAATTAAGTTATATTAATGTTAATTTTTTCTAGCATTGGATATCAATCTTAAAATCGGAGAAGTAGTTCAAGCTTTAGATATAAAAACAATGGCTGAACAATGGAAAGCATTTACAGCTGTATGCGAAAAGTATTCAAGATTTCTTTTAGATAAACTTGTATGGAACAAATGTAGTAAGATCTTAGTAGATATGATAAGAAGCAATATGAAAAATGCTCTAGAAGTAAGTCCATATATTAGTTTATTATTATAAAGGTATATAAGCTATTATAAAGGTTAAGACTTTTTTCTTAGTACGCTCTAAATTCTAGAAGTCTGGGCTCAAAAATTATTTTCATATGTCATTTATTTCAAAAAGTTGGACAGAACATTTTTTTTGGCATCTGGTTATTTTTATATTTAGCTGTTGCCCGCGACTCTGTCCGCGTTTACTTTCATAAAAAATTTATTCCCATGGAAACTGGATAAAAAGTATCGTACGTACTTCTCCTGGTTCTAAAATATATCCCCACCAATTTTCAGCCAAATCAGTTGAGCTGTTATCGAGTTATAAGTGAAGTAACTAACACGACTTAGACTTCTTTATATATATAGAGATGTATATTACTGTTACTTATAAAATTATTAATACATATTAAAAATAATTATAATATATCTCTTTCAGATATCGGACCAGGATAAAGGAGTTTTAAGGTCTATTAAGGTTGCTGGATTTGGAATTAAAATATTATCTAAAATTAGTAACATATTTAAAAATGCTAGTATTGACTATGAAAATGTTACTGATCTTCTAATTTATCTTTATGTGTAGGTATATTTACGTTATATGAAAAATAAATAGTTTTAACTTCTTGTTTAATCTGTATGATGTTTCTGAAGATAATAAACTCTAAACTTTTGATTAAAA
>JADANM010005443.1:3862768-3912820 GCA_026213755.1 Eurema hecabe
GATTACTTGTACTATGTAGTAAACACTAATATAAAGAATAAATAAGAGTTATATCTGGTTTTAGCGAAACTATATTAAAGGTTGGTTAAAAAAATAAATCTATAACGTTTATTAGTACTATCCTCTATGTAAGATTTTAACCTTAGAACCTATATAACGAAAAACATGCAATGTATACTTCTGTTTCCAAAACATTTGTTTTAACTTGTGATAGTATCGAATTCAATCAACATTCCATAGCTTTCTTTTCATTGGCAATGACAAAGATCGAAATTTCCAAATTCTATTTGATTTAAGATAAAGCCTGATAGCGGTTGCGATATGTCGCAACTGGTTATCTGACAATCAATGAAGAAAATGATGGATATACGTCACGCTCACTTAAGAAAATAATAAAAGAATGATACGTATTTACGTCATGTAATGGGTGCACTAAACGGTACTTAATGCTTCGATTAACAAGGCAAGGCAAATTGGAGAAAATCTTGTCTATAAAATCTTTTACATTGGTTTGGAAAAAGCACCAAATTTGTTGCTCAGAACAGAAATCCAATATAGATACTATCTTTTGAAAAGAGACAGTATGTGTATAATAAGAAATTTACAACATAGAAATCATCCCGCTACCAAAACTCACCTTAATAAGTCTCGCCAGACCGAAGTCGGCAATCTTCACAATATTCGCTTCGGCCACAAGAACATTCCTGGCGGCTAGATCGCGATGGATGTAGTTTTGCGACTCGAGGTAGGCCATGCCGGCCGCTATTTGCGCCGCCATGTCGATCAGCTGCTGCAGCTTCAGGCCGCGTCCTTTACCTATCAAATTAATATTATTAAATTATTCTGGATATTAATCAAGAAGAAATCAATAATTCCTAAACAAATTGAACTTGAATTATATTTTATTTATATGTTTGTTGAAGTGCACGCCTCAACAGTTTTCATACAAAGACAATTACGTACAAAATTGATACATATATTAATTAAGTACGTGAAATTGAAAACGAAAATCATTATTAATGATAAGTATCGATATATAATTAAGGACATTCGCGACCTACAATTGCTTCGATTGAGTATTATGCCTTCTAACATAAATAAAAAGACAACGCCACAAAAACGAGGTGACTAAACAATTTGTGCCAATATGCTGTCTTAATTATCTTATTATGTCATAATAAGATATATTAAAAAATATATATTGAAAAAGAAACAAACAGCGGTATGTACATTTATCAAAACTATTTTCCATGTACATATTATACGAGCGGTATATCAAATCTTAAGGAACGATCTCTTAATAAGCTATTTAATCAACCCAATACTCACTGATCTAAATCTGTTAAAGTCGGTAGCTAATTATTTATCAAACCGCTGGCGACATGATTAATACTAGAGATAGGGTTTCAAATCGGTTTATGAGATGTGGTCGATGATAGTACCTAAATTGTGAATTTAATCTATTGTGGAATAACGCACCTTGTAAGTATTCTAAGAGAGACCCGTTCTTCATCAATTCCGTGATGATGTAGATGGGTTCTTCGAGGGTACAAACAGCGTAGAGCTGAATGAGTTTGCTGTGGCGCAGTTTCTTCATGATCTGCGCTTCAGCGAGGAAGTCTTTGGGGTCCATGGTGCCGGACTTGAGGGTCTTGATGGCGACCGGCGTGGTGCTGTTCCAGAGACCCTCCCACACTTCTCCGAACTGGCCGTGGCCAAGCTTGCGAACAAACTTGAGAGAGGACCGGTCGATTTCCCATTGATCTCGCGTTCTGTGCGAGAGACCTTCTGTCACCGGTTTTTCCACCTGAAAACAAATGAGAATACTAAATAAGTCAAGAACATTTAACATAAAATTTATATAAGTGTTACAATCAAACGTAAAATGTCAATACATGTAACAGTCATCTGTTAAGTTTTAACATAGTTATAACATAAACGGCGAGGTTACAATATCGCATATAAAAGTTTAATCATATAAAGTGATTTGAAATGTTGACGCGTTTCTTTGTCTCTTACTGTTAAACTTTTCGCTATATTAAGTAAACTAGTTCAGTGATACAGGTCGGCAAAAATAGTAGATAAAAAATAAAATACTAGCTCTTAAATGTCGTCATTTGCGTCATTGTCAAGTTGTTATTGTTAAGTAGGTAGTTAATGAATCACAGGTGTTGATCGGGATAACATTATATGCTGATATATACTGCTATTAATATGCAAGTACCTGTATTACTTGCATTATAAGTTGGTTAAGCAAAACAAATATTTATAAATTATAAATACATATGTACAAAATTTTACATCAGCACTGGAAAAAGCGCTTTTGGGTAGTAAATTTACATTGAAATTCTAAGAAGACATTGGTACAGTTATTATGATTCAACGAAGAGATAAAAAGATTTGAAGCTCCGAGAGCCACATAAAGCGGTTTAGGCGTCGCGTCGTTCAATAGACTATGAACTCAATGAATACCTAAGCTCACTGAAAACGTGATCACGGCGTTGCGAACCACCGACAATTTACATTCATTTCTACTAAGAAACTCTAACTATTAATGAGCGAAGTAGCAATAAAGTATAAATATTAATACACCGTCAAGATGTCGTGTAAATGTAACTACGGCCAATAAACGTGCACCATTTATAACGAGTAAAAATAAACATGTGACTCTTAACAATGGACCGCAAACGTTCATTGTCATTCGAGCGGTAGAAAATTAGCATAGTCTTTACTTTTACTCCTCACTGCAGACCTACTGCCGAAGCTCATTATGCAATGAGTTATTGAGCCGTTAAATTAAGTGGAATGCATCGCACTGAATAAAAAGTCAAGACTGGTTTGTGAAAATATAAGACACCCGGGGACAGAGAACGGAGAAATTTTACAGTGAATAGTACTTTCTGTAATATTTTTCACTTGATGTATCTTTACTCTATTAAGACGTATTACTCTTCAGTTAGTTCGTAAGTTATAGGTCATCATTGAACTATACATTTCTTACAATTGATGTGCAATAATAACTTAATTAGTCCGATTAAAAAAACAA
The DNA here is from genome assembly GCA_026213755.1 of Eurema hecabe. NCBI lineage: Eukaryota > Metazoa > Arthropoda > Insecta > Lepidoptera > Pieridae > Terias > Terias hecabe. Next base: position 3,865,815 of record JADANM010005443.1, read on the forward strand.
AGGAATCTTTGCTATAGCAAACTATATATAATTACTAATAGGCCTTGATCTGAAGCAAAGCCGACGTGTGTTTCAAACATGTGACGATAACGGGCATGCCAAGATATTGTTATTGATATTTCAGAAAGACTTGCTACTTAGTACTTACGCACTTATGCTTGAATACTGAAACGCTAGACGACTTTATTCTGTGACAGTTTGCAATAGAAATCCAATTGTCATAAACATCCCTAAAGATTATGAGATTACAAGAAGGATTCTATTTATTTTGCAAAAAATTAAGCACCGAACTTAATCGTATGATAATATTTATATGAATAAACGATCATACAAAATTCGCAAGTTATTATGATTGAATTTTTCCTACGTGTACTTACACAGCAAAATTATTGTACCAAAATTGTTGCACATACAAACCTATTCGTAATACGGGATCTTTTATATTACATTTTAAGTTCAATACATTTTATGTTGCAACAATGAATCGCCAAATTTCGACAGACCACTTTAACTGATTCCGTAATTCACTTTTTAGTATATTCCTTGAAGTACAAGGATGGTTTTTACACGGAGAAAAATAGGGTAGAAGTAGGTAACAGGTATGATAGGAACAGCGTGAACAAAGGCTCCGAGGGCAAGCTTGTATATCATACAAAATACTGTGTACGGACTGTAATATGTTACTAGGAATGTACTGGTAAGAAAATATATCGACAAGTGTCGGTCCCATACTATTATACACAGTATTCGTTTATTCGTATGAGGACGATACGTAAAATGACAATAATTTAATCCGTTTTTGTTAGGCACAACAACAAATCAAACAATTGCTCATCAAAAAATATTATAACGTATTCCTCGATAAACTTACATTTATCTTGATCTTTAAATTACTATTATCGAATGTACAAGAGATAAAATATGCTATCGGTTATATCACTACCTTATTAGAACATTATTTATTCATATATTTATAAGGTACCGTTCCACGGGCGTCTTTCCGATTGAATTATGATATAATTAAAATGGTGGTTCAACGTGGTTCCTACTGAATGAGAAAAATATCATATGATTACGCAATTATAATAATTAATTCTATAATCTCGCATCGGTAGCTAGTAGCTAAACTTAGTTAACATTTGACAGGCCGTTTTGTCTACGTCCACGTAATCACGCGAAATTTATTACGAAGATTACACAAGCACTGACATTTTGAGCGTTATCATGCTCTCATCGGGTGTTAAATGCATACATGTATAAAGTATAAACGTTAGATATTCACTATATGTTTGGGTTTTTCTAACAACATACCAATGAGACAGATCACTTAATGGACCGTATGATTTAAATATACAACCGGTTTATTAAATAAAACATTTACCGATATTCTATAATATTTATGACAGGTTTCATGAATTTTAAGCGGCTGATTACAATGCATCTTTTTCCTTGTTTTGCAACAATTTGATATCATATGCTATAGGTATAGATACATAGACATGCATTTGAACAGAAAATAAATAACATAACATAAAAACGTATAATCACGTGAATGCATTTCTCTTGTGGGGTTAAGGTTGATTTATTATGCACCGATATTGGTCTGACCTACTTTTGTTTACCGACGAATATTTTAATCCGCTGAGGCTCTGCATATTTTAAGTTATGATAATAACTCGTGATCCGAAGAAGCGATAGCCGTGTACTCAAATTTAAAAAATACTTAATAATTGGCGAGTAGTTTTCTTGTTTTTAAAGCCGTCATATTTATATTGATATTTGAGTACATTAATGTAGTCTGGTATTTCTACTTTCGATTTGATACTTGATTCGGCGCATCGAGCAGGTAATTAATTCCATCATTGAGGTTTGTTTTGTTGCGATTATCTGGAGTTCCTGTTTAAGTCAACGAACAACCTTCGATAGCATTCTCATGTATACGTTATTTGGGGTATCTTTCTAATTGAGCGTGGATCGAAATGAAGCGACAAATTCTAAGCTGTGCTCGTTAAGGCAATGAACGGATGCGACGGCGACACCGTACAGCGTACCACGAATTATAAGCACTCGAAACGACTTTTAATGCTATTTCTAGTCGCCATTATAAATAGTTTTATATAGGCACTTAAACCATTAAAATTTATATACTAATTATAAGAAAATAATCATACAAAAGACGATCGAGCCCTTTGTATATTAAAAATAAATACGGAAACATGTGATCGAGACATTACATATAAAAATAAATCGAATTTTACGTTTTTTGTATAGTGGTAACCAGGACAAGTACAGGTACAATACGTTCAATACAATAAATACTTAAACAAATAATTAATTTAACACCTACAAAGATAAAGTTCAATTATATGAATTTTTAACGCGAACAATAGTGCTCATTATTTCTTTTTCTACGTCAAATATAAAGACGCGTGACATTCATGATAAATATTTGCACGTGCTGTATTTTATATTACCTATTATTTGCTGTTTTGTTGATTATTATGGTTCGTGTACTTTTAAAAGATAAAAAGAAATATCCAATTATATGTATATTAAAAAAGATTCAAACACTGATTGTCACTGATACTATATATATTAGTATCTCTCTATACATACAAACTACATATGTATATTATGTAAATCGTCTACGGACCGAAAACTAGTCTAAAAAGATAAAAATATCCATAATATTATTCCTACCAAATATGTTACATAATGTCATGATTGAAAAACAACATATCGTTGGTTGAGATGTGGCTATTTAGGATAGTGATGTTGATACCTGGCATTATTTTGTATAAAATTATTGTGCGAAGTCATACGAATATAACAAATATATCAAGTTTTCAATATAACTGATTCCCACAAAAAGAATCACGACAACACCAGAGTTAATTTAAATAATTGTTTTGAATTAGTTATTACGAGTATATAATGTATCGCATACGTCAATCTAACGATTTATACGTGCATGAAATGTCGTGTGCCGGCCGATTAACGTGTAGGAACATTGTTTGCGATATGACGCAAAATGAACAAAGTCGGCTAACTGGGTTAGAAAGATTTGCACTCGTGTCGGTTTTTGTACGAAGCAGATGATATACGTGATTGTATAAACGTATTAAAGTGTACTCTGGGTGCGATCCGCGACGAAAGCGGGGTCACAGCCTTGGCGCCGGTCACCGTTTTACTGGAATGCCGACTATTTGAAATATAATTGCATAACATTGGAAACTCCGCAGATAGAATTAACGTCGCAACATTTTTCAATGGCTGCATCACTACTCATTCGCTATGCATTATGTATGGATTCGATATAATAAATGGACCTCAATAAATTATTACGTATCTTCGTATTATTTATAGAGTCGGTATGTAGAGTTATTCGTAATTGGGTACGTGACATTTTTAAGCATATAATTATAGAAATAATCTTTTTAATTGTTTGTTCTGCTAATAATTACGCTCTATTGTTATTCGATCACAAAAATTCCTATGAAATTGGCACGTTTAAGATCAAGACCTCAAGGGCGGTCTAGCTTTACAGCTTATTCGACTAGCTATTTTCGTGATTTCGTTTCATGAATTTTCTTTTATATATGAACCATATGTGTGGGTGAATGAGGCATTGTTTCGCACGGGTTCACTATCCATCGCACGCGCAAGTTTATCTCATCTCATATTCGCACATCGACATGACCGGCGTCGATAATGTCCAGGTAAGCGTTGGTCCTTCGGTGAATTTAAAGCCCGTCCTAACTCGTTCAATGGCTAATATTTCTCACGGACACAATGCTGTCCAACGCTTCACGTAATTTCTATACCCTTGCTATATTGGATTCCGCAGTTTATGTACGCACGTCACAATAAATAATACACAGCTTTATTTGACGGCTCAACTGCTATTATAATGAAGGTTACGATTGCACTTAATTTCTCAATAAATCAATGACACTTTCTTTCGTTAACATAACATTTGTTTATATAAATCACTGTTTTATGTTCATTCACAAATTACATAGCATCAAAATGTGAAAAGGTGTTCTCCATTACTAAAGGTTGAGTTTGTTTATTTGAACAGTTACTAAAAATCTTACGTTACGCAAAAATAACAGTACGTTTGCAAAATAAAAAACATCAGATACTTGAATCTACTAACCTGAACACAAGGTTTATTGAGCGACACGCAGAGGCCGTCGGCATCCTTGCTGTAATGCTCGACCAGCTCTTGCAAAGTGCGGAACGTGGTCCGGCGGGCGATGAAGAAACCGCCCTCATCCAGTTGTCTGATCCGGTAGTGTTTCACCGTGTCACCGTCGCGAACTGCAATGGTATGTTATATTAGAATAGGTTATCTTTCTAATATTCTAAATACGAAACACTTACGAGGGTTTAATAATATTAATACTTCAGAAAACATATGCAGTGCCGGAATAGATTCCGAAGTAGCAGTAATATTCGAAGTATCTATGATGGCTTTAAAACATTGGTTTCAGAGAAAAATGTAGGTAATGAATCATTTCAAAGAAAACCCTCGGATAACGTTTTAGCACTCTTTCGATCGTGACTTAAATAAAAATATGCGTTTAGTGGACGTCCTTTAGAATAAATGCGATTGTTATTATTTATGTAGGATTCCAAAAAAAATGTTTGCCTTGAAGTTTCCTTAAGAATACTTAATGATGTTTCAGACGCTTTATCCAATTGCTAAAATAAAAGTAAAACCTTGAGAATGAACGAAAAATTCGCCGAAAGGTATTTGACTGAGTGACGGTTTTAATTAAATTTTTAATAAGAGATTTGAATTTATATTTTAAGCAGATTAAACCTGTTATAGGTATACCCTTTGTGAAAATTAAATTATTTTTATAAGAAAAATAACCGATTACTATACGAATTAAAAGTTAAACAATAAATGAGATAATAGAAGTAAAATGCATTATGCAACGCTTAAGGTATAAAATTAAATATTATAAAATAAATGCGTAAGAAATGCGCATCATTGATATAAAAATCCTCAGTTTCGCAATAATTTTCAAGGAAAAAATAGCTAGGGCGTATAGCACATTATGTCATCACATAATAACACACGTTTCTAAGGAAATAAGAAGAAATGTAAAAAAAGGGGTTTTATTCATAATAAGTTTTAGTTGAAACGTGTTTTTTAACAGAACCTTAAAGCAACTCAATTTAAACTGAACTAGTTTTAAAAGTTTCCCATCTACTTGAAAGACACATTAAAAAGTGGTCGAGTTAAATATAACCTACGAAAATAGCAAGATAATATGTATAATGAGGTAATAGTATGAATGTCGACGCGACGTGGTCTGCACTTATAATGTTTGTTGCAACAATATAATTTAATTCGTCTCCCAATATACATTGCACTGTTACAAATCAAGCGGGAGCCACTGAACCGTATGTAGGATTTCATTAGAATTCAAAGTCAGTCACTGAGAAGATATAAAATCCGACAGCTATTGATATAAATTAGCTTCAACACCCCATACCCGAACAGCACATTTAATAAATGAAAGTAAGTATACCACAACTATTAAATTTAAAATAATGGCAATTAAATATATTTATAATTAATCGTTAATTTATAAATATTTTATAAATAGGAATATTAATTTTATTTCATATTTAAATTTACACAATTTCCCCTCTTGTGAAAGAAGTTCAACGCTATAATGACTTCAATAAACATTTATTTCTTAGTATTGTGCAGCAAAAGAAAACAAACCATTTGATTTAATTAGTTGTTAGTCACGAGTCGGGAATCTATCGCTCTAGTCCTTGGCGACGCGCGTGTTCCCACGGCGCCACAGACAGGCCTTAGAAAAACCATAACCGGTTTACCATCATCATCATCATCGAATATTCGAGATTCAACGGTGCACTAGCCGATGCCCTCGGTTTCAGTCACGTACACCGTGACATTAACGTCTTTTTCCTACTGCTCTACTTTCATCCGATTCACATATACTTGAAAAGTCTACACCGGTTCAGTTTCAAATAGAAACTCACATGCATTAATTTGACGTCGTTCTTGAAATGAGATTTATTTCTTATTTTGCGGCTCGTGTTTAACGAGCATGCGGGCTATATGTAAACCGTCGCGACCTTTGTGTATCGGATTGCAGGTGCAGTGTATTTTAATATTTAGACTTACCAGACAGTGAAAAGTCATTATGACGGCTTTCCGAGTCTCGAATAAGGAAAGCTCCGTGTTCATTCTCGGGCAGGAGCAATTTCTTCTCCGCCTCGATTCGTTTTATTTTGCGAAAATACCACCTGGGAAGAGAAAAAAAATCATAATTTAAAACTATATTTACTTATAATAAATACAATTTTAACTATTGAATTTATTAGTACCAACATTAAAACAAGTCTTGAATGTTTAAATCAGTATTGTTCTTATGAACAGACCTTTCTAATTCTTAGCTCTTGTATTACGCTTATGATGAATGAGTGAATAATTTTATTTAAAGGTGATATGCTCATGATAATATGGAGATAATTTTAATTTATTATGTAGTGGTAATTGAATATGAAATCGTCTTCTAGGTATAGTACCAATACTTTTTGTTCCCGCATAAACGATTTAATGATGGGGATTACAATCGAATAAAGTTGGAAATAGATTTAACGCTGAGACACGCGGCTCGCAGCTAGATGACTCAACACCAACGAATGAATGGACTACTTAGCATTCAATTGGCGCTCTTGTAACGCGAATCCTTGCTTATTGTTTTAACGTGAAATCGTGGAAGGATGTGACATAGCACATTTCTTGAGAAAATTATTACTTATTTCATAAAGAGATTTCAATAAATTTTATTAATTATTCTCTCTGTTGCCATCCTTGCCATCTTAATCTTTAACAGGCATATACATATTTAGCATTTAAAATAAAGCAATAAATTTTAATTTATACATATCACGCAAATCCTCAATATTGTTTCAGTCGCCGGTAATTCGCCATGTCTCGGTTGCAAAATGTTAGGCACTTCACAATAGCAGGCAGACAGGATTGCGCCAAATTACGGACGACAGATGCACGAACAACGCGATCGTTTCAATGAACGTTATTACAGTAGACATTTAAACGAGTCGTTAGATTGTAATCCTACATAATACTTTAATCCTTCTGTAAATTTCTAACATAAAGTTTTACACGCTATCTTTATACCTATATTTGTAATCAGAATAGTTTTTATAGCGTTCGTGACGATAAGTTCTGATTGAATGTTGATTGTAATTGTTCAATGGATTACAATGCGACGCGGCCGGCGAACACGGAGGCTAGGATGGCAATTAAGGAAACTGCTCAGTTATATCCGATGCTTATCAGCTCAGATAAAGACCGTGACTGTGTAATTACAGATACATTGCGTGAATCAGGAAAAGCAAAGGACTATCGGGGACTAACTTTGTAATTAGAAAACAAAAGTTGGCGAAGATGACCCACATTGATAGAAAGTTCTATATAAGGAATAAGATGTAGGATCTATAGATGGGAATATAAGTACATAAGACCTCAAACTATTTGCATTAGACTATTATTAAATTATTTTTATTACACATGAATGTTGATAGCATAAATTAATATTATTTTGAACGTCGACCAAGTGTTATTATCTATAATATTTTAATGCTTTATAATAACCAAGAATAGAGTAACCTTCATGAAAACTTTCCTTGTAACAATGCAATTGAGAAACGATCTCTTTTTATTCAATGTTAGATTTGGACGATAAAATCAAAGAGGATAATTATAGTATGCACCAATGTCAAAATAATCATAAAAATTAACTGTGAAAGGCAATGAATAGAAACTTTTATAGCATATTCAGGGCTCGTCACGTGCTAAGGGCATTTCAAGGGTCATAGAGAATTGAATAATTTAAACGTATTCGCTTATCCTTATGAGAAGTACCTATTTATGTTTGTCTATTGTTAAACGTAAACCTTAAGTGACACAGTCTAAATTGAACCTACATTTTTTACTTTCGGCATTTACATACCTATTCATTTACAGTCCAATAACTATTGTCCTAAAAAACAGCAGTTGGTAATTGAACGATAAAATAGAACAACAAATTTATATACCTATACAAGTAAAAACAAAGAGAATGACCAGTTAAAAATAGGTTAAATTAAATTACCTTACGCAAAATTACAGTAACTACTAACTATTTATACGTTGGGTTATATATTATTCTTTTATGATACCATTCGTGGCGTATTAAATAGGAATTCGTTTTAATATAGCATTATTATATAAAGCTTTATTTAAGTTCAACTAAATTTGAGGTAAAAGAAAAAATATATAATCCTATTCACTTCTTATAATAAAACTCAATATTGGGTAAAATTTAATGTAGGTTCGGTGATTACGGGTTAAAAATTAATGATATTTTTAATTAAGAGTCAACATCAATTCAACATTTATTTTTGGATAAAATTAAGAATAGCATAATATCATGATGAGTTGTAAATCATGATGTTTTAAACATTGTCCTTTTACAGGCTGCTGTGAAATTAGTTGACCCAGAGTATAATATAATGGACAATAGACAAGGCCTTTCACAATTGTTTTGCCAAGAAGTTCTACAAACAGAATTTGTTAATACCCACGAACACTTGGTAATCTGGATGCGCCCAACAGTAACGCAAGCGCCATCGTCGGACCACACTATACAACGACCTTGACCGGTATTAAGTTAGTGAAATCTTATACCCGATTTATAACTTTACTTTATATTAAATGTTATTTTTTAATCGTATAGAACTCCTTATCAATGAACACTCATTTGCATATCGATACGTTGTATTAAATATACGCTTTTGCCACGCGTTATTCCGAGTGAGTCACTAATTAAACATTTACTCAACCAGTTCTTAGATAGCCACTTAAATTATTGTAACGACTTGCATTCTAGAATTGAGATTTATTTTTACACTTATCTAAACTCGTTTGACGATTAAAACTATTTTCATTAACTTTCTACATTCCGAAGAATGGCTAATGCAGGTAATATAATTATGGACGACGAATTGTTACTATTCTACATTATTTTAGATGAGTATACTTATACTTTCTTCTGTCTCGCCATTATATATTGTATCGGGTCGATACATTCGAAAGTTCAAACAGAATTGTGCAAATAACACTGCCTTCGTCTAGTGCCCAGACATCTCAGATCTGGTATGAGTCGGCAAATGTTATTTCGCAAGCATACGACACCAACTTTATTATACATGTTTGGCCTAACTTACTTATTTAAAAAAATGTTGTTCTGAAGCGATGGAGCCTTTAGAGAAGCAGAATGTTTTCTAACATTTTTGTATGCCGCGTTCAAACATTTCGCAACTTAAAATTAAACTAAGATCATCTTCTAAGCCGCGATGGGAATATCTTAATTATTCTCATTTACGTCATATTCTTAAGTTTTTGTTTGATGACGAGGAAGCAATAAATGTAGTTACATTTAGAATATAATGCTTGTCACTATATTCTTTTCAATTACAGTTATTACTGAGACGATTTAATTTTATCTTGCAGTTTAGTCGGGTCGGATTGCTCTTGTTGGATAAAACATTTGAAATATGACGATGACGAGTCAGTCGATGGTAAAAATTAGGATAATTATACATTTATTTTCATATTTGTAAGCAATTAAAATTTAATTTTATGGCGTCAATAAAGGAATATGATTATCTTCTATCAATATTATCAGGCTTTGGACACAAGCATATTTGAATTTTGCAACATTTTCTGTCCATACTATGTTCTAAATTATGTAACATTTCTGCTGCTGCTTTGATGAAAACAAAATATATTCAACCTTAATGGCTATGTATTAAGTTACGTTAATACTATGTTATGATTAAATGTTTTTATTTAAGTTTCTAAACAAATTAAAAATAATATATTTTTTTTACACATTCTTCTAACAAAGTCCAAAATAAAACGCTATTATAATTCAAACTTGTTAAAATGTTACGATTTATTTTTTAAGGAAAAAGTGTTTTTAATATTTATCTAGTAGATATATTGAAACTAATTAAAAGTCTGTAAATACGTTATTATTATCGCGATGTATTTTTGGTTCTGACCCTTTATCTAGAGTAGCGTTCATCAACCGATTAGGTAACAAATGCAACTGCAGCTTTTTATACATAATGGGATGTAATTCTTAGTCTGTACATAAGTGGAGAGTGTAAATACACGTCCTGCCCAGACCAGCTGTTATTTATATGGGACCTGTTTATCAGATCCTAAGTAAGGCTTTAATTCTAGAAAATATTGAAGGAAGGAACTGCACTTCGCCTTAAGTAGGTATATTATAAGGTATATTATAAAATATAACATGACTTTAATATGATAATTAAAGCAAACACGAACAGATTATAAACACTACATATCTGTCATTGTGAACTGTAATTACTCCTCAATAGTTTTAAGGAAAACAAAATGGAACAAGAATTGTTTATATAAGTGTTACACCCACGTTTCTGGAAAAGAACAGTCCAAACACAATGTTAATACACGTGCCGTATAATGTTTAAGATTGAATCAATTGTCACTAATTGTAATTGGCGGCATTTATCTAACTATGAGAAAATTCTGCGTCGCAGAACTTTGCTCCTATTGTATTTTCATTTTTGCTCCTATTGCGCTGGAAGATTTCTGTATCAAGCGGATACTTTTTATAATGATGATAAATGGTAATATGTCAGTGTATAAATTCCTTCTGTCAACACTTGAAACATTTCTTATATGTCGTTACAATCTGAAGATGAAAGTAAGTAAATTTACAATAAATTTATATGAATTTGATACAGAAATGAATTAAACAAGATTAATAATTCAGAAAATAGTTTTAATTCACATTCTACCTCGTTTAGCAAATGAAAGTCAAATGTATAAGAAACATAACTTCTGACATGTTCACAATATGGGGTCGAAATCCTTGAAATATTATTTAGTGCACGAGGTTTCAGATGAAAGGAGATTCGTGAACCAAAAACCCCATTAAACATAATAAGTAAACGGTAAAATCGCACAATATACGGACGTTTGTCCGTTACTTATTCACATAAATAAAAGATAAGGATAACAATTGAGGAATATCAAGTCATACATTGAATTGCAATGAGTTTTTCCCACTAGACACATAGGCGTAAGCTACGGCTTCCTACCATTTTAGGTATCCTTCAGAACTAAACAGTCGGTTACACATTAAAGACGAAAAATAAAAGAACGGCGCTAAATATAATCGCATATAAATAGCGTTTAATCTTGTTATTACAAATAAATCAATGTGACAGCTAATCGATAAAGCAAGTCTATATATGTTGGTTGTTAACTTATCGAATTAATTTGATTAATATTTGGTAAGGTGGCAATCGCAAAGATGATTATTAGCGAACTTGACAATGCGTCGTTAAAAGTAAGTGGCACTTGTTCACGAATAGGTTTGATGATGCGTACAAAGGAATCAACCTATAGTATTTACTGCGTAATCGTTGTCTGTCGATCTTGGAAAATTCTTATGAAATTAAACATATAATAATTATTAAAAATGTAAAGGTTACAACTTATATTGAATCCCTAAAATCGCTCAAAACATACGTCAACAAAAAAATGTAAGCTTTATAAATTGTGACAAATACAGCCTTCTCCAACAACTGATGTGCCGTCAATTTATTTACTATATAAAATCGGCATTCAAAGTCTATTTGATCACGTTTTAAGCAAGGCTTTAAAATTATTACAAAAATATACTTTGACAATAAAAGCAACTTCATATGGCTATTTGACGAACTCTGTCCTAAAATTGCAAATTTTGTCTGTTTAATTTAAAACTAGTCTTTGTTTCTAAATTTGATAAGTCTATACAGCGCATAGTTTTGACAAAGAATGAATTATGCAGTAAGTATTAAGCTTATTCCTGTGTAATGTATTATTGAAATAGATAGGTAACATTTTACTGTTAGAAAATACATGACTTTTTTATCTTAAAATACAATAGGAGTCAACATTTAGAGGTTCAACAGCACAATATTATTACAAGCTATCGATAAGTCATGAGCAGTAGTGGCTACAGAGCAAAACATCAAAAACAAACCATAAACCGGCTACATTGTTCTTTCGCAAGAGACGATGTCTACCGACCGTAGTGATAAGAGCAAGCCAATTTCTAACACGTGTTTTTGAACAATGCAACAGGACATAAAATATTTATAATATTAAAGCGAAACAAAAATGTATTAAGTTCAATGAGATCGATTAATTATTTGCAAACAAAAAATGAGCAGTGTATCATATAGAAAGCGACTCGATGAGTTCGTAAAAAACGTCATTGAAAATTTGCGAGACGTAAAGTACTCAAATAATAATTTGATTCAGTGAAAGTGAACTGAATGAATTGCTGCCATAATATTATTATGAATTTAGTTATGTCTATGAAGCCAAAAGGACTTAAGAACACAGTGTATTTACTTTTTATTCCAAGCGCGTTTTATTTCTCTCTCGAATACCAAAGTATCCATGATTTGTATCACAAATTACTATAGACAGCGTCATGGCATTACGAAATTGCACATATGTTGGTATCATAGTAAACTAGAACATTTATTTTGAATCACTTGAACAATACTTATGATGTCTTTTTATTTAAAACTCACAATAAACGATAGTTCGTAATAACAAAAGATACCAAACTGAGGTAAATTTGTATTCACGAAATAATCAAATTGATATAATCGTAATGTATCAACTAATTTAGCAGTGTTTGAGAGATAATGCGATAACATTCATAGATGTACTACAACTTTTTTAATATTATTTGCAAAATACATAGAAATTTACTTGTCATATGAAATGATTGTCGTTGCCTTGTTACAATACAATGTGGATGTTGGCATTCCTTAAAAATCAACAACGTTTACCAATATCTCCATACAAATCCTGTTGTGTTTTTTTTAAACGAATTATTGCTTGAAAGATTACTTTAATAAACCTTAAAAAGATATCTAATATGATTCATTATATTAAAACTTGATTGCTATCACTCGCCGAATTATTCCGATTCTCAGAATTATACGTATCTTTTCTAATATTTTTAATGTTTTATTTTTAAATTATTAATTTGTCCATTGGAAGCTGAATATATATAACAATATAGGGAAAAAAGACGTCTAAGATTGTGCAACAAGGCTCGGTAGCCCTCAAGGCTGCACCGTGAATCCGACACCAACACATCCGTATATCTTGCCTCAATAACCACTAGTACTTCCCGCGTGCTTTCGTGGTTAAACTAGCTATATAAATAAGCTAACCTACCTCGTTATCATATCGAATTTCTATGCGTATCAATGACTGGAAAATACAAGACGATTTATAACATCCTACACAGGAGTGTAGGATGTTATTTAATTATTCCGAGCAGAAATTAAGGAAACCTATAAAATTACAGCACGATCTCTGAGTGTATTGAATTCAAAGCACAATTGCTTCCGATGGGTCAGATACAATTTTTGTTAGTGTCACCTTCGAGGTTCACTTCCTGAGTTGACTTCCAAACGCCGAACTGTCGGGAGGAAGACGTTAACCGGTGCAGCGACCGACCGCACAGACTTAGCCTTGGACGCGAGCTCCCTGCATTCTAATCAGACGGCCTTGCGGAAGTGCGTGCTAAGAGTTGCTCTCATAACACACACTCCTCAATAATCTATTTACAAAAGTTTCTAACGCCATCTTGCTACTCAACACAACTTACACGGACTGTTTTTAGAAAAACCTTTTACCGGTTATTTAAACAAAACGTATATACTTACATACATGTTAATTAAAAAAGTCATGAAATTTTCTATGCACTTTAATGTTAAGTACGTTTTGTAAAGTTAGCCGATGTTGGTTATTGATTATCACGAGTTCGACGTCGACGTTAAGATGATAACCAGTTTGGGACAAGTCACGCTTAGTTAAGTAGACCAGTGTAAGCGGTTACATAGACTACATAAATTCTTAATATTGGTACAAATTACTTACGGCATAGTATTCAGCTTCATATAAGTATCCAATGGCAATGTATCCAAGCTATTATTATTTACGTTTGAATGTGACAGTCTTCGAGCTGTTCGCATCCAACTTCCTCTTTGTCTCCTAAATCCTTTGTCATTTTTTAATAACTGAAGATGTCGCTTAACTATATCATGCCACTTCCACTTTACGGTAGCAGGCGAATCGCTAGCGGCATCTTCTTTACATATTTGCAATCCATCACTAAACCGTCTCATGTTTTGCAAATATATTTCATTAGATTTGGGGGGAAGACTCCTTCTTCTTTCATCGGGCATGATTCCCGTACTTTGGGAGTTTTGTTCAGCAATCCACTTTGTTATGAAATCATTTTTATCACAGACATGAGTCATCACTGGTTCTTCTTTATGAGGAGGTGGAATCCAATCGAGACTCACCCACTGACTAGATTTCGGCTTAGATTTAAATATTACATCTACTTCATCATCGCAGTCTGAAGACCCAATGGAACATACAGAAGTTTTTTTTCTTCGAAAACGTGATCTTATTATAGGCTTAGTGGCTAGAAGGGCATCAGTATTCAAATTTAATTCCAATGCATCCTCTTTTCTTTCATCCTGCAAACTCTTATTTATTGTTTCAATATTAGCGTAAGAGTTTTCGGAGCAAGAGGAATCAACACTCAATCTATTTCTTTGTCTAAATTTTGAAACAACATCTTCATGACAGTTATCAAGGCCGCTGCTAAATTCTCGTTCGCTCGTTAAAGAAATTCTTCTTTCGTATGATTTTTCGTTTTCCATTTCAATAATTTTAGTCATGCTACTAAAAGAATCTATCGATTTTGTTATTTTTTGGTCATTATGTGTATCATCAGAATCACTACTAGGCGTTGAAAATAAATTACTATCATTAAGTTCTATTATCCTAGTTATTTTCTGTGGCGTTTCGTGTTCTAAATCTTTGGACACTGGTAAAGATAAATTATTATCCTCAAATTCAATTATTCTCGTTAATTTTTGAGTCGCCTCTTTTTCTAATTCGTAACGCATTGTATCGCTATTTAAATTGTCTAAATCAATAATTCTCGTAATCCTTTGAGTTACGTTTTCAGTGCCAGACTCTGAAAGACTAGGCCTCTTTAAACAATCATTTTCCATTGTTGGTTGGTTACACAATAAATTATTCGATGAACTCGATAACGACTTGTTATTCTGCCAATTGGTATCGTTTGTATTTTCAAATATTACTCTTTTTTCCTCTAAAGAGTTATGACGACTTTTTGCTTGTTGCAAGGCGCTCTCAGATAGGAAAACACAAGGTACTTCCACTTGCATGGATAACTTTCTTTGTCGCGTCGTGTGTTCCATCTGTTGATTGACATCATTTTCAATGTTCTCGGGTAAACTTGTATGGGGTAAAATAATAGGAGTACCAGCTACCATACGTAAAAAGTCAGTAACTGCGGCTATATGCGCTCCAGTGACTACACCCTGTAATTTAACACCGGATACCTGGTGAGGTACTAGTTGATTATCACGCATACACCATACAACGGGCAGAGCCCCTTCGGACACCATCGTCGAGTTCAATTTTAATAAACAAATTTAAATATCTTTAGGTATTAAACAGTTTAGTATATCTTTCACAGAATAAATACTCGAGTTCACTGCTGTAGTTCCGGGCTACATCCCACACTTTTATAAGAAAACAAGTTTAAATATTCAAATACACTAGTTAGTCGTCTGAAGGGCGACATAGCGCGTTGCGGCTCGAGTGTGAGCGGCGCTGAGCGCAGTTTCGTGCGCGTCCGGACGCGGCGGAGGTCGCGAGAGATAAGACGGTGAGAGTCGCACGCGCAGCGCCGCGACCCGCGCAAGCCCCGCTACCATGCGACCAGCTTTTCTGATCATACATCAACTTCCATCTGATGCACTCTTCAGGCGAATTATGTAACGGTATTCCTAACCTATTAAGCACTTATAAATGGTTACCTATAATTTATATATCCAACAATAGATCAGCTTAGTTATCAAACAATTTTTATTTCTTGTTTGAAAGTATTAGCCTATCAAATATTCCCTAGACTGCATACTATTCTTACTTCCATGAAATGGTAATGACTACAGTTAAAAATATACCAGAAGTGTTGCTATGTTACGTTATGCACAAATTTTCTTTATTTGCATAAAATATGCAACTACACCAACTCATGATCCGCATTACAGACGTAACAACCACAAAGCAAAATTAGTAAAACAATCGTCAACCGCGGACGTCGTTTATTGCCACCGAACGATTAATACAATTCTGTATTCTACACATTCACAATGTAAATTTAATATGTTACACTTCTAATATAGTATATAGCGTGAAATTTATTTAACAGTGTAAGTTTATAACTTATTGCAAGGCTCTGGTAGGTAATAAGATATCGACGCGACTGAAGTTAGGTCATCCTGTCACAAACAGTTAGGTCTCTTTGTGTAGTCCCTATCGGTGTCAGGGCAGTTCATCAAATGGCTGTCGAGATGAAAGCATAATTCAATAAATTTATGCACCTTTCTTTCACACCAATCAGTGATGTTCGGTCAGTTATTAACATTTTAATTGCTTTTGCATACAGCTTGTATGTAATTATAAATTTGTATAAAAATGTATCGTTGGAAGTATATAAAAATAAGGGCTCGATTGAGTTATCATCGCCAGACTGAGTTTTTATTGTGAGCATCCGAGAATCGACTTCAATTAGCGTTAACAGCAATTAAGAACGGAATAACGAGAAGAATGTAGTAAAGAAATAAGAGCTAACTTTATGCACGAATGCCATTCAACAGTTACGATTGGCGCCGGAGCAGCTTAGGATGCGCACCTCGTAACTGGCACAAACAAATTAGATACTAATCATCCAGACATTTAATGAACATTATAAATACCACAACAAACAAACGAGCTCGTGTCAACTATTGAATTTATACAAAACTAAACTCTTTGTAACAAATATAAAAAAAACGATTATCTAATAGCGTAATAATCAATTTTAGTGACTAAGTTAAACATTGAGTTTTACGAACACGTAATAAATAAGCCGGTAACAGTTAGATAATTTATTTCTATATGTTGTATCGTGACAGTGATACGTTCATGTTTTTTTGGCTTGTATCGTATGATCTCCGGAACTTGACAGGCAGGTAAATAGGAAGTGGATTATAGATGTTAGCAACGATGTCGTCGTGATACACTTAGTTGACGTTATTATGTAACAAATGTCCAATTTGTTTTTGAAGAATTGTTTTCAGAGATTTAATTAGTATCTTAGTATCCGGAACTAATGTCACGCATACATAGACAAGCACAATGCGTAATGTTGGTGACGAGGGCGACGTCACAGACGGCCTCAGAGATGTGATAATGAGCTCTTAAAGCGGTTTGAAGAACAACTTTCTGTTTAGCGGAATTTCGTGGTGGCCCACACACAGGAAAATAATTTTAATTCGATGGATCTCCGAGAGAGTTATTAAAAAACTTGGTTGCATTTCCAAGAAAAAAAAAAACTTGAAAATATATAAAAATATATCTTATAAGTCTATGAAGATGTAAGAGAAAGATAAGCAATTCATGAATTAAGTGATATAGATATTTTTCATTGAGGTAAGCCTTGAAAAAAAACAATAGAATTTTCCAATAATCTTAGAAACGTGCGTTAAAATTGCAAAATATTATTCATTGATGGAAAATTCTACATATTTTCTCGATTCCTTTTAGTTTCTTATAAATTTTAATTCGAAATAAAATTACTGCAATCATTGTATTGTAAAGGTGTGAGATCATCTATACGAGTATATTACGTAAATAAAATATCTCAAGAAAAAAATGTTAAAATCTTTAGTTGATCACATCATCACTTCATATAATAACTTTTTAATAAGCAATTAAAGTTTGTTTCGAATAAACAAATCTTTTTTGTTGTTACTACCTGGCTAATATTATTCCTAGACCTTGATTAGCCACTCAGTAGAATAGAAAGAGTGTTCTAAGAAACGAGTAACTTTTTACATAGAGTATATTTGCACTTAATATATAGCGTAATTTTGTAATTAAGAGGCTTTATTTTTGGAACTTATAAATATTAACTATACATGACGTAGCATAGCAATATTTATTGTGAATTTTAAACGCGAGATTCTGTGAATACCGTGTTAGGTTACCATCAAGAATCAAGGTAAGTTATACTTCTTTGAATCCGACGTCAGGTTAATTCTTAAAGCCAATCTGAAATATCGGATAAGGAAAAATCTTATTTGAATAATTCATCATTGAACGAAATAAAGCGACTAACTAACTGATTGGGGTTTTTGAATGGTTAAACTGCCGAGGTCACGCGTAGTTATCAGCCGATTGTTGACGTGGATCCTTGGAGGTTGCGGGTTGCGTATTTGTTAATAGTCTGGGTATTGCCTGTCAGCACACGATGCTGAACGGTTGTCAGTGCAGTGCATATTTATGTCAGTGTATGCTAGCACTGTAATTTCGTGGAAACAGTCCGCGGCGAAACATTGGCGCCACGGAACGGCGCCTCAGCGACCAATGCACGACGCTCACTTTTTCTCAACATTAAACGCACATACCTTTATTAATTGGTATCACTATCTGGTGCAGATAAGATGCTATTAGTTGTTTTTGTGTGCTGTTTATTTCCTGGTTTAGTACCGCCTATTACTTTACGTTGGGTTTGTGTCTATTCTGTCTGTCTATGTTTTACTTTTAATTTTTCCTTAAAGCCTTACTTGCTATTGTGTATCTTTGTTTCGGATGTGCATATTATATTTCAATGTACCTAATACTATGTGCTAACCTTTAAGATGACTACATACTGCTACTTCTAGATTCTAGAAGAATGTAACAACAAATTCTACCTTATTCAACTTTTAGTTGCAGATGATACCCATAATTCATGCTTTAACAAAAATGAGTTTTAAAATAAAAATATTGATTAAACTTGTTCATGCTTCTTCTGATTCTTTTCCTGTTATACGAGATGAAAATAAAACCTATAAAATCAAAACACACGAGGGTTCCGTTACGAGAAGAGGGAACGTCGATATCGGAACAAAGACTAAAGGGTACGTTCACCTCTCCACTACACCTAGTAAGTACCCCTTTATGAAACAAAGGCTGCAACGAAACCAGGTTAAGCTTTGGGGGAAAACTTTAGTGCGAAAAATATTTTTATTAACATCATATTCTGTATGCAATAAAATTCTTGGAAAACATTCATTGCATACCTTCCAACGAGATAAACTCAACTGAATGTTCATGTGCTATGTACAGACAGGTAGTCGCCAATTTAAATACCGAAATAATATTAAATTAATATCATACAGATAACTGTATCTTGGCCGTTTATAAGGTTTTAATAGCATATGTAAATTATAA
This sequence comes from Eurema hecabe, assembly GCA_026213755.1. Taxonomy (NCBI): domain Eukaryota; kingdom Metazoa; phylum Arthropoda; class Insecta; order Lepidoptera; family Pieridae; genus Terias; species Terias hecabe. Next base: position 3,885,307 of record JADANM010005443.1, read on the forward strand.
CTAGATATGAATAGATACATCTTAAGGAATAAATTGCAAGAAGATAATACATGATAAATCATATGAATGGTGATCGTGTTTTTATAGGTTTATTTATGTAATATTGTGTCAACAAAGAAAGGCTCTTTACGCACGAAGCGTTCACGGCCGTGCCCCGAAACCGTTCAAGTTTTTCTAACAATCCTACAATTAATTATGAAAAATTGATATAGTCAAAATCATTTCTTAGAACATGAAATAATTATTTTTCTTATTTAGAAAGCATATAAAAGTAATTAGGTAATAATTTTAACAAAAAGTACAAGGGTTTTTTGTTAGGAAGGAAAGCAATATCACTCTGTCTCGCATTAAGATTTAATTAGGAAAAATGATTTAGCGTAGCAACGTTTTTATAGACCACTTTTATCCTCTGTAAACAACTTCATTGCATAAAGGCTTTAGCTATAAAAACATTTAAATCACGAGAACCTAATTAATAGGAAAGTTACAGTATAAACGTTTAGGTTTTTCCGTCTTGCTGGTTACCAGTTTGGAACTTGAAGTTAAACTTTTCACGTATTTGCTAAATGCAATGCAATTTTGTTTGAAAAATATACATACAAACATTTTTCATTCAGAGAGAACTTATATAGCTTCCTCGAGTGTATTTAGCATGTCGTGTTAGTTGGGCGTCAACGTCGAGTTGAGTACAAGCACGGCTGTTGAAATCGCAACATTATCAGCTAATGAAAACATTTAAATATACCGTGCACTGAAAATTAATAACGGCATAATATGCAACTCAATTTGCCTGTCTCAATATTCTCGAAGTACGTCAATCTGCTGATTACGGTTTAAGCGCGTTCTAGACGCGAACGTAGAAAGTTGCGTCGCGACTGGACGGCGCCTGCGCATGTCCTGCGATTCGTATTTTCCAGCGCTTTAAAACAACTAAAAAGTATAAAACGCCTTCGCGATATACAAAGTGTATCGCAAAGCCCTTAGGAGATAGATAGGAGGGAAAATAGACAATTATAGCACATTGGAGCTCTAGCCGCGCTAAGAATACACCGCTAATGAATAGTTTGTTGCACCCTATCGGCTCTGTTACATAAAACACTGATTGACTACACGTTTAGCTTATAATCTAAAAATATCTTTAGAAGTGTTTATATGAAATAGCATTGCATTGGTAGCGAGGAGAGCGTTCAACTGAATAGACAGAGTTTTAGCACGATAAATAGTCGATTTTTATAACTTAATACATATGCCGTAAAAAGAAAAGACCGTTCAATAAGGAAATATGTTTACCCCCCACTAAGAAAAACTAATCATTATTATTGTCTAACCTAAGTCATTTCATACACATTAACCGATCTTTCTGGCACGGACCGTAATCGCATTTTAATTAGGGAAAGAAGTGTTATCATAGATAATGTATGCACCGGACTTCCTTTGAGAAGCAACATTATTGGCAATCGTGGATTTAGCAATCAACATCAATAACATTTGTATTGCATATTATTATTTCTACCTATTGTTAGTTTACAAAGACATATCTATAGCAGTTGTTAAAACACCATAATATTTATAGTAGTATATCTAGGTAGTAGGTATTGTAAGTTTATTCGATTTTGTTTTGCATTATGAGAGAAATAAGAAATCTCCTTACGTTGACTAATTACCTGATCCAATTAGATTACATATATTGTAATCAACGAGCAAGTAGGAACGTTTGACATGGATGATAGTACCACAAGCTCATTGTACAATTTTCGAACGATAATAATCTCAAAAATTGCAGAATCTTAACACAAGTCTCATTTCGAGTATAATCCAAAAGAGAGCGTACCGAGATGATTACACGAGAGAAGAGCCTTAACCTACATTTCATAATCATGACAAAGGTATGTCACGAAGTAGCAAAACAATGTTTGGATAATAAAGGTGTATAAACAATCGCTAACCGCGGAGTCGAGGTGGCGGGTCGACGAACGACCTAGCTCTACGCGAACGCCATGGAGCACCAAGAATAGCGAATATGGTATCATGGTGACGTCAAAATACGTAATAGCCACGTAAGGTTCATGTTTGGAGGTCGTTTACGTTATATCATTTAGTCCTGTCACTGTGAATTAAGAGAAATATAATGAGCCAGTTATTTGTTATGATGAGTTTATATTATGTATAAAAGTTTAAATTACCTAAATGTACAAGGTAATTAATGTTTTTTTATAAGATGTGTATCATTTTTTCTAAAAAGGTACAGATATAATTTTATGTATTTTACTTTTTAGAAATAATGTTGTATTAGAACATTTTAATAACAGCAAATGGCAACAAAACTAATGCATTGTGCATATATTTTAGAAATTACTTATTATATGTCTCTTTTATCAACTTATCGCGGCACTTAAGAGTGTGAGTGCTAAGATGATTTGTAATATCAATGTGTTAATCATGTTCTGTAGTCGACTGTACCAATCATATGATAACCTAAGCAATAACAATTAATAACGCGCGAGTGCGCACACTATATACCAGTTTCGGTTTTGCAAAACTCTCACTTACGTATGTCGCATTCCCATCTCGCGCATGCTACGCTTCATTACCGATAAATTGGCAGGTAACAAAAAATATTATATTCTCTGTTCCTCGGCCGACGTTTCTAATAATCAAATCTAGGCCAACGGAAATTTACGACGTTGCCAATTCACTGAAAGCCTTTTACATCAGCACTCCTCTGCTGTGGACCACTCGCGGTACCAGGATCCGACCTGCACGGAACGTGCGTCAGCTGACGGAGCTTTTTTACTTTTCTTTTAATCTGACAACGTGTATTATTCGTTCATTACCATTAATTGGCACTGCAACGTCAGATTCGGTTTAATGCTAATATGTAATTAGGATTAACCACTAACATAACATGACATTAGAAGACAGTGAAAATGTTGTGAATGACAGGCGCATTGGAGATTGTAACGTAGATAGATATTATATGAAAGCAAAAAACTAAACTGGGAATAAGAGAAAGTAAGTATTCGTAAAACCGCGCAGTGAAAACATTTATTTAAAATTAATCAATATTTTGCGTGGGCACCGGATTCGATGCAATGCTAATTGAAAGCACCATTGCATGCACATAATTGAAACGGCTTAACTTAATACGACTGATGATAGCTTTATCTATGTAGCCACATCTCAGAAATAGTCTAGAGTATAAAAGTCATAAGGTGAATATCAACATAGAAAACTATTTAAAATGTGTGAATAATTACAGATTTAAAATAGTTTTCCATTATATTCACATTTTATAATAACTGGTCAAAGAGCGAGTCGCACACGAAGGATCCCTTTGGTAAACATCTTTACTATATTAGTATCGGGCAATTTTTTTTTGTCTTTTGTTGTCGAATATGTATTTATATAAGTATTTTGTGAATATTCCAAGTGTCTACATTCGCTCACCAAAAACATTGTTTTCTGAATGAGTCTCCTTAAATATTTATTGAACTTTGGTTTTTATTGTTATAGCGGCATAATAAAAAATACAAAATTAAGAAAAAAATCAACTACCAAGCTATCGTAGTTTTATGTGGCCGTAGGAACCCTAAAAGGCAGTCGGGCTACTCGAAATGTAATGTAATACTCTTCTTACAAATCGTCTACTGCGATTACATGTGTTATAATGGCAGATGTGTGTGATAAAAAATTATAACCTTAAGCAGGTTTATTTTTTCAATTATATAAACATAATTAACTATTTAGAGAAATGAGTTGAATATAATATATTTTGTACCAATAGCATCATGCTACATTATACAACAATGTCTAATTGGCAAATAGTACATCAAAAACGGATGCCGTAAGAGAACGTCTTTTCTTACTGCTCTTATGATAAGAGAGGAAACAGGGGGATGATAAGCATATGATAAAGTCTGATAATCAGATACGGTTAGGTTATGGAATGCAATCTACGACTAGCTGCAGAACAAGGAAGATCTTGAATAAAGCTAGAACATGATATCAAGTCCACAACTTTTTGCCATGCAGTAAATCAATAATACCGTACTTACAGTAGGCAAGCCAAACAATACATAGTGAGGACTTGGGATTTTACCTATGGCACGCGCGCCTTGTGAAAACAATCGTTAAATTAACTGGAAGCCCAGGTCAGGCGCAAACGGCAACGTGCTCGTTTCAGTTTCAACACATCTGGACACTTTCTAAAGAAACTGCAACAACTAATAACTGTGGCAAGACGCGGCCTTCTACTGGAAGCATGCGATAATAAGGTATAATTGCATGCTACCTCTGTGCCTATATTTAGAAGCAAATACTCTGGATCTGGCCGTGCTTGTGACTCGTTCAATTACGTAAAGCGGTTAAGCCATTTCTAATCTAAAAATAATCGCAGGCTGTAGTCATTGGCGCCACTGGGAGCGTGTGTGAAAGTAATGACAATTAGACACATTACTGCTTCCCAATAATAATATAATTAAATTCATTGGCTGTAGATTATGAGGAGCCTTTATATGAGATAAAATGTTTAACTGCGAATCGTAAAAATACACATACAATTAAACACTTATTATGATGATTAGATTAACGTTTATAGATTGCACTTTAAATGCTAATCGTGTTTATAAATAACTTCATAGGACAGGTAACCCTCGTTACATTATGGAAATACTCTTGGCGTCCTATTCTTATTTCATTTATTAAATTTGTTTTGATACTAAATTTAAAGAGTCTAGTATACTTACTTTTACAAATATTGCAGCAACTATCAGTGATATAAATTTTGAAATGGTAGTAGGTGACAAATGGTATTAGTGTTTTCATTGGCATTACATTCACCAATGTTGCTTTTAAACTATTTCTTTGCTTATTCTCATTAAAAATTAATTATGTGATAAAAAACATAGGCATTAGAAACTTCTAGTCGTCGTCGCTATCGAGGATCGCGGTTGATATTAATATTACCGCAAAACATCCGTGTACTGAGCTTAATACATCAGCGGCGCCAGGGTAGGTAATCGCATCGTCTGCGCGTGCTATGCGTTTTTCCTCTACACTTATAGAAGGGAAGCTATAATTTCGTTCGGCGACAGGGTAGACTGATTTTATTAGATCAAAACAACATACCTGAGCTTATCCAATCAACCTAACGCGTAACCAGTTATAGCATATTATACCCAAAAAGAATTAGCACCATTAAGACATTTATACATGAAATAATATTATAGTATATTGTAGTATAAAGATGGAAATAACACTTTAAATTAATAAAAAATATGTTCATATTATTTAAAAGCCGTCGCCTAAAGTCTGGGTAAAAACGTTGATATTATACTTTTGGGTATAGCCGGTAATAAAAAGGTAAAACTATAAGCAAGTAAGTATTGTCAACACAACCCGATTCAACCGAACCTATCATCTCGGTCACTCGGGCTATCAATTTAACATATGCGCGCGAAGACAAAGTTTGTTCAGTGGTACGTGTGAAGATGGACGTTTGGGCGACTCGTCTTACAATGACCCTAATTGCGCGTGATCTCGGCCGCTGCTCTCTCTTAGATCAAACTTGGAGGGCCTAGAGCCCCACTTATCAGGGCACCATCCGCCCTATCGCGTGTTCAACCGCGATTGAGCGATTGACTTATGCAATCAATGAGTCAATGACCGCAGGTTGTTGCTGTTTGTTTGTTAAAGATTTGAAGGACAGCTTCTTTTATTAATCAAAAATGGTTTATAACAATAATTACTTATATGTATAACTGAATTTACTTTATGATCTCCTGTCTACTGATAAAGTATTTTAAATAAGCCTTACACCATCTTTCATTAAATCAAGATAACTGTTGATTATAATTGATTGCAGTCGAAGGTTCAAAGTTCAAAATTCAATAATGTAAACAACTACCTACCTAAATATGAAGGAAACATTAGTCGGTTAAAACCGATTATGGTTTCAGTAAACAGTTTGCGGGTTGTCTATTGAAATCGTGTAAATATTGAGCGCGAGTTAAAACCGCAGGTTATGTTAGCGCGACGCGACGTGTAAGTACTAGTTATATGGATGGTTAGGGATGGTAGCGGGGCGCTGAACTCGCATCCTGTCCTCAAGAGATGTCGGCCGGCAATCTCTACTAGGAAATGCGGGTTTTTAGACGCCGTTAGTGGCACACCCGGCAACCATCATCCGTCAGGTCAATTGAACTGACGACTGTGCAGCAAGAGCGCAAACGTTGATAAAGAATTAGGCTAATTAAAACTCTAGATTCGTTTATAAAATTTTCCGTTTTGTTCACTTTGTATGTATAAAGTTACTGTTACGAAAGCGACTTCACATAAAAAATATACTTAAGATTCTCCATTGATCACTAATATAATGTAGTCAGTACAGAATATTCGCCATTAAATCTCATTTTCATCCTTGGAAATATTGTATATGGGTATATATTTGCAATACGACCTGTTTAAAACTCTATGTGACAAAGACCTGCTATTTTGAAAATGATTTTTAAAAAAAAAGTTTTTGTCTAACGTTTACATACAACCTTACATACAAGAAAACCTATTCAAATAATTAGATTACCTATGTACATATTTCATACATCGAAACAAACGCATTGTCTCATGATAAACAATTTAAGCTATCGAAAATTATGCAGCTCATAAATGTACTGGATTAATTATAGATAACATTTGCATAATCTGCGGGCGATAATCTTTAATTGGACCCTCATGCTCTAAAGATATTTCTAGGACATGTTTACAAACTAGAATCTTTCGCAGGCAACAAAAAGATAACTGAACATAGTTATAAGATTCACCTTGTGCAATGCGACAGGCATTTCATTTCTAACAGCATAAGAAAATATTATAGATAATTTGATCTTCCCTATGAATAAATTTGTAATACAAATCAGCCCCCACGCGGGCTGGCTTTCAAGGTGTCTAATCTATTATTGATATTATCCATTCGAAGCAGATATTACGGTAATATTATACAAACACTATACAAAAACATCTTTAATTTAATTTAGTAGAGTGTACAGTAAAATATTACGATTTATGGTTCGGAAAAACGTATGCGTAATTGAAATAGCTGAACATAATACCATATAGAAACTTCAATTGAATTTCCATTCCGGTTTTGGTGTGAGCAAAAATTAGGACGGCCATAAATCATAAATTCTTACATCCTCATAAAATGGTAGTGTACGATTGTATCGCGCGTTGTCGAGATTTCCTTTTCATTTTCTTTCATATAAGAACATGGACATTTCTAACGGTGGTTATTCATTAGAATTCCTCAGAAACAAGTAATTCCATTAAGTACGTCACGTCCGTCCGTTTGCCGACGTTCACCGTTTGAATATTGTCTTTTATGGTTGACGTACGACGGCTCAGCTGAGAACAGCAATGTAGCATTATTGCAGATTTGGTTGGAATTTAGGTAATGCGCTGGACCTTTTATTTTTCCTAAAAATGTCATTTTTTTCTACTTAATACACGCTGTTTGCAAATATTGGTACAATATTAAATATTGATATAGTACAGTGAAATATTGGAAATTATAGGCGCAGCACGATAAAAAATTAAAATACGATAGTGATGCAAATCGCATTCTTGAACTGAATACTAAGAAATTTGACCTGGTTATTTATAGAAATTAATATTATGCATCCAATCTGCCGAAGGCCTTGTTGAGTACCTAAAGCCATTGGATAATGCGCATACAATAATAACATATTTCACAAAGCGTTATTTAATCATAAGATAGAAAATAGTATATACTATATAGTCTTGCATAAAAAATTATAGTTTTTTAGAAATATTAATAGAGTGTTAGATAACTGTAACTCAATCTAAACATAATCGAAAGAAAGCAATTTTATTACAAATGTCGATAATTTAGTATTCAACATAATATATCCCACTCGGCAACGACAGCAAATTAATAGAATTAACTTGTTTCAATCGAACACGTATAAGAGCTCGTTAAATGGTGACAACGTATTAAACAATGCTGCAACGTTAATAGTTATGCCCGACTGGAATCCTGTTAGCGTCCATTGCAACCATGTGATTCACTGAATTGACAGACTTCCCGTCACTCCAGCGTGCAGTGTGATGAATAAAGTGTGATTTTACATTCGCTTCCGTTTCTATGTAAGCACAGTGAGGGGTTAAATACCTTACATTAGACGTATCGCACATACGACTGCTAATGATTAATGTTAAGTATATTTACTTCGTCTACTAAACTATTCAATGGTAATATGTATTAGTCTATAATGTTACATGAATAAGTATTGTGTCTATGGCACGATGTCACTTCACTTCTGCTCTTCTAATAAACTTTTGTATATAATTTTACCAAAATGAATCATGTTATTCTATATATGTATAGTATTTTTTGTTATATGTTGGAGATGGCTTTTTATTTTAAACTATAGAATTTAAAAATTGCCTACCGTCACCACTTTAGTGTTATGCTATTTCATTTGAATTTTTCGTTGTAGGATTAATGAAAGAAATCTCTTGGCTAGCGAGAAACATATTTTATCATATTTTTATACAACCCTCTACCTCCATCTACAAAATAATCAGTGAGAATAAAGGGCATACAATATGTTGCATCTGTTACTGTCATTAGTTAAAAAACAAAAATGTATTCGAATAACATTGCCACATTCACTTGTTGTACTTAATAATAATATTATTTACCGTAAAATAAGCTTCTAGGTGACGTTAGCTTTAGCTCATTGGTCTACGTAAGTTTCATACAATTTGCATGAATTCCGCTTTAATATTTGTTCAACAATTTGCTTGTTTATCAAGGAAAACGTATTCCTGTAATTCTATACATTTTCTTAAGAATACTTCACAACACTTTTAAATAAGAAACATGGGTTCTTTCTCAAATTTGAATAGTTGTACAATTTATACAAACTGTTACGACAAAAGACAATTGTTAACAGACAATTTGATAGTCCCGTTGCGTACATATGCCAAAAACAGATTAGCAACTTTTTCAGTTGCCTAGATAATAAAAAAACCCTCACAGCTAAAATGTAGCCATATTGCTTCAATTGTAATTTAAAAGCTTAAAAGTTCAAGAATTGTCTTACAAACAAATACCTATATAACGTATTTATTGTCTACACTCAAGTCGCTATTAGTCTTCCTTGATAGGGTTGCTTAAAATGCAGGCTTCATTAACACAAAGCATTTGTCGTGTCTCGACCTTCCGCAGTGCACGGCGAAATACAAAACTTTAATTATTATTTGAAGGCAAGCCTGGTATCATTTTACCCGGTTTAAGGACGAGACAATAGTTTACAGATAATATACGGAAATGTTGCACAAAAAGAAGGTAACAGATAATTATATTATACCTAATTAATAGAGTTTTGTTACCTTTACCACTTTTAGGCGAAAAATTGAAAGAATTGAACTAAGGTTTAACTACTATCCTTAATAGTTTTAACGGTTCAGTATTGTTAGTGAATCATCATTAATAACAAACGCTGAATACACGCAAGCAATTTCTATACTATAATTGTAAATAAATTATGAAACGCCTTTGCAAAAAGTTATAGCCAAGTGTTTGGACGCGATAAATGCTTATAAAACAACCAAGCTCTATTTATTCATGTACGTTACCTTGTACAATTTAATAGCTCGTTTTACGACTTGGCAATAATATAAAAGGTAAAACTTTAGGCATTTCACATCTAATCACTATTAGAAACATTGGTTACGTGCGTAATTAAAAACAGGTTAAATACTAGTATTTATAGCATTTGTTCTTGCATAATTGTTCATTAAAACGTCCATTACTAATACACAATTTAAATAATTCTCCTTTAATAACTGCATTGCATAATTAAGGATAGAAATTAGTTTGTTTTTTTCTAATCGTTCTTTAGATTAGGCACGTGATAATCAAAAACAATGCAAGTATAGCGGCCATGAATAGGTATTTATATTCATGTTTGACCGTAAATACGGCGTTTACATATAAGTAAGCATGAATAACATAGAATATACCTCGATTCTAGAAATTCAATGTGTGCACGATAATGTTTAACTGACAGCAGACAAGGCAGTGACAACAAACGATTTTCCGTCAAAGCATATTATCACCAACGGAAGCAATTGGAGGACGCTCGTGTTTATTGAACACACAGTAAATATGTTACAAATCATAATTCGTTACGCCTGACCGAGCAGTTCCGATGCTCATATAAATCACAATACTTATTTAGCAACCACGTAATACCACGTAAGACGTATTCTCATACAGTAAAAAAAATATAAGCATAAATAATTTTCTATAATAAGACAAAAATATCCATATTAATTCTACAGGGTTAAACAAAATAATTTAAAATAGCAGCTAATAGAATAGATCGTACTGTCGATACTACTGATAAAATTATATTTCATTAGCGGCTTTCTACGATAGAATGTTTATAATAGCGGTTAATTAGTGTCATAACCTACAGAATACCTAGAATTTGTAGGCGGATTAAAATTCAGTGACCGAGCTAAAAAGCATTGGCGCCAGTGGCGGGGCTGTTTAGGTTGACAGGAAAAATTGATTAGCAGACGCAATTTGCGTTATGAATATTTTATACCTTCACAACACTAATGGAATGTTCGCAAACTAATAAGCATACTTATTTAATTAATTTCCTGAATTAAGTCTTTTTTAGTACTTAATTTTTATTAAGACATTTAAATAGTTCAAATTACAAAGATTGTTAAATTGAACTTATTGCTTGCAATCTTTTAATAAATAAAAATTTCATTTTTAAATGTATTTGTATTTAAAAAGCTGCAACTTATTTTAGCTATTATAATATGTAGAAATTTTTTAATCAGGACTTAGAAACTTTCGATCACAACAAATAAATAAATTATATTTAAGGTATCCGTATACTTTCATTAACCAGTTTCTAATATTTCTATTAAACATACTAAAATAAAATAGATAAGACTAAACTATGTTAAATTTCAATAGTCTTAGTTTTTTTTTTCATTTTGATGAGGACTAAGTCATGCTTAATATTATAAAAATTATAGTGATAAATAACTTTATCAGATACATCTGGGTCAACAGGACAAGATTACAATATTTCAAACACGAGTGTCCAGTCAGGGTAATTCAGAAAACACATTAAATAAATGGACATTAGTGAATGCAATTCATTTTTGTAGTCCTACATTGGGGTTCTTAGAAAATATCTATATGAAAGTTGTTTACTCTCCATTTTTTTAAAGCATGCAATGAATCAATGTCAATTAAAATATCTTTAAATTATTAATAATTAATTGTTTATAACCCTTAAGTTTTTTATTTCATATGAGAATTCCACATTCATTTCATCATCATTCATTTCATTCATTCATCCACAAGATCTATGTGTGCATAAAGAATGGTATCCAACCACCAATTTATAAATATTCCTAACATATGAAATTTAAATATACAGAATAATATTATAACATAACACTGCAATTATTATCAATTTTGGTCGTATAATAATTATCAATTTTGGTAGTAGTAATGCTGGATCAAGAAAACCTGAATCTCAAGATAATCTTTGTAAATCGAAGAGTAACAAAAAATTATGACTTACAATATTGCAAATGTATTCCTAGACTAGTAAAAACTAATATTCTTACAATGAAATTGTACCAAATAAATTAACTTACTAGTGTCTAGCCCTATGTATGATTAATCTTTAAAATATGGTTTTTTATAAGATACAATGATATAACAGGAAGCATTATTAATACATGTATAAATGCAGGTAAGGGCACCGCTAGTAACTTAACTAGCTATACAATATTAGTATATAATGTTATATTTTGCGAAAGTAACTCTGTCTGTGTTTTCATCACGCTTAAACTACTGAACTGATAAGAACAAAATTTGGTACACAGATGGTCTAGAGCCTGAGATAAAACATAGGCTAATTTTTAACTGGAAAAAAGGGTTCAAGGGACGGAGAAGCGGGCAACAGCTAGAAAACCATATTGTTAATTTTAATTATACCTCAGGTACATTTTAACTAGAAAATTAATATTTTTAAATTTAATTAACAAGTGTTAACACAGCAAGTTACATCTATATGAAATATTCTGAATTTAATAATGCCATATTTGATTGACAAAACCTATTCACCTTTCTATTTACATTCACACAGTATAGAAGTGTGAATTCTTTGTAATGTGTATTTGTTACAGTGAAAATATCAAAGAAGGTAAGTTTTGGATTTATTGTAAAAACTGAAAATGGCTAGAATCATTGTTGATTTTCCGTTTGTACATGAAAAGGTTAATAACCTCACTATTGTATATAGATTATAGGAATTTATTATAAATAGTTCTCTTTTTTTCTGTGTCTGAATATGCTGAGATGATTGATAAATGATTTGGTAAATGTTAGGACTTCCTATACTTCAGGCTTTTACAGCAACATACATAATACCAGTTATGCTTTCACTTCATAATGAATCATGTTTCCTTTTTATATAGATATGAAATAGCTGATAACATACTTTTAATGGACGAGAATGATAAAATGATTTATAAATATAGTTAGACCTAGACTTTCAATGCATGAAGTGCTTGAAAAAATTGTATATCTAACCTGTACATAAACAAATAAAACACAATGTAACATTGTACAGGAATTATAAATCCTAAAACTTAAGTAAAAATGAAATCGTAGAGAGCAAGTTGGCGTTTTTATAATTGTATCAAATCAAAAAAAATATTAAATATAGTTAAGCCTACTTACGGCTCGGCCTCTATGGACTGCAAGCGGGCGACATAGTTTGAGGGAATGTAACCTTCTTGTTTCGTTTTCTTGCTCCTTGCCAACCACCAGTCACCTTGTGTATCATTCAAAATCTCCAGATGCTCACCTTTTCTAAAACTAAGGTCTTCGTCGGTTCTTGCATCGTAATCATAAAGGGCAACAAATATTCGGGTGGGAGCGACCTCGCTTGTATCTGGGCCCTGATTCACCGTTGATCTTATAGGATCTGGGGGTGGAGTGGGCACTGGAGTTTGAAATTGTCTTGGATCTTCTTCATGGGTATTAACTCGTTCATTTTTGTTTTTAGAATCTTTCTCTCCAGTACTACTAAAACAGTTCCCCATTTTCTCTTTACAAGGTGAGGCTGGTACCACTTCTATGTCAAATCACACACTTGTATGAATAAAAAAGAATGTTCAAAACTAATACATCCATTAACATTTTATTATGTCACGATAGAGTCAAAAAATACAAATGGGAAACATTTTTCAACATAAACAAAGAATACAAAATCCCGACAGGACATAACTATAGGCAGCCATCTTAATATGCCATAGACAAATATTTGATTTCATAATTTAATTCCTTCAAAAGTTATGTTGTATATTACCAAAATGTTAAATATAACTAAAATAATTAATATAGCTATCAATATGTAATGAAATAAAATTATTAATAATTTGAGAAATAGCATTATTTTAGAACAGTATTTATAAACAAGTTCTCTTAAGATTCATTGCGCCATCTGTGTTACGATCTAAGAATTAAAAAAGGTTGCTGGAAAATGTGTCCTAATATAAATGTTTGGAATTTTTAGTAGATGGCAGTATTTCACAATACTTTAATGCCCAATTTCTATGAATATTACGTATATTATAAAATATTTTTTAACAAAAAATAAACCGACTTCAAACTAAAAAGCAAAAAATAAATTTGCTTCCCACAAAGTAATACGCATTTTTAATTAGTATATTATAGAAATGATTGAATAGTTATTTTATAATTTAGACGTCGGTACCAATCACCAATCCATACAATATCGATTTAACCAAACAAACACTTATTGTTTTATTTGACTTGGCTTTACTCCAGACTATTAAAATTAAAGTGTTTACATAAGATTGAAAAACTTAGAAACGCACTAGTCGCTCATACAATTTTTGAAAGATTTCCTCGATTTCTCTGGTTTCCCATCATAAAATCCTGACTTCCTAAAAATCCACCTCGGAGACATGTCCTTTCCAACAAAAAGAGAATCATCAAAATCGGTTCATAAACGACGAAGTTATCGGTGAACATATATATAAAAAAAATATTATACATACAGACGAATTGAGAACCTCTTCCTTTTTTTGAAGTCGGTTAAAAATATTTTACCGACCTTACTCCTGCTACATGTAACATAATGTTCGCCTGCCAGTCAGTTTCAAGTAAACAGTAGGTATAACAAGTAAAAGTTTTGTTGCTTATTAGCTATTTCCTTTATCTCCAGGTTATGCTAGTGTTAGCTTTACTACTAAGTAATATACGCTTATTTTAATGCTATCAACAATTACATTATACAGGGTGATTTGAAGATGAGTGTAGGCATTTAGCAGATCGGTAGGGTCCGTCCATACAATCATTTTATAGTATGGGAACTATAGTCCGATTACCTTTAGTTTTTAAGTTATGGGCAAAAAACTGTTTTTTTTTTAATATTTTACATTTTTTGGGTTATCAAGCCAAAAAAAAACGCAGTGTGATATTTAATGAAGTTTTTTATTGCTCGTGGATTAAAAAACATAACACACGATAAGAGGTATCCCTGCATGTAAAGCCCCATAACTCAATGAATTAGGGGCGGAGCTTGTTATTTGATACATCTATAGAAAGAAGATAAGATGAGCATTTTTTTAGGAAATTTTAATTGTTTTTCATCAACACATTATTTTTTAAATACACATTGAAGTTTATGAAAGTCACTATGATTTGATTTATGATTTTATTCTTTTCACCACAATTTTATTATTTTTGCTATTGGAATAGTTTTAAGACTTTTAATTTATCGTGTGTTATGTTTTTTAATCCACGAGCAATAAAAAACTTCATTAAATATCACACTGTGTTTTTTTTTTGGCTTGATAACCCAAAAAATGTAAAATATTAAAAAAACAGTTTTTTGCTCATAACTTAAAAACTAAAGGTAATCGGACTATAGTTCCCATACTATAAAATGATCGTATGGACGGACCCTACCGATCTGCTAAATGCCTACACTCATCTTCAAATCACCCTGTATAATAGATATGTTATACACATACAAATAAACCGAAAAGTGTTCCGAACAGTAGCGGCAGGATTAGGATGTTTTTGCGTCATTAAAAATTTGCGCTTATAACATATCTATTTAATATAATGTCACTGGATATCAAAGGAAAAAAAATCAGCTTAACTATAATTATAATTTATTTTCACCATATTTTTTCAGGTTGGTGTTCTTGACGCCTGCATTGATGTTTCTATTAACAAATTTATAGTAAGAATAAACAATAGAGTAAAGTACGTTAAACCTAAAAAATGATTCATTAGCGTTTATTAACTATCTAACTGTCGATGTCGCTATCTCATTTTATAATCTACGAAAATAGCATATTTTTATTTTTTCTTATTTATTTTCCAGAAGATCATCCTAGATGATTTGTCATCTCGCCCTACTATTAATTAATTTTTAATTATGTGGAACATAGAAACGACAGAATCAGGTTTCTCCGAAGGCGGAATTCTATACTTTTAGGAATTATAAGGTTAAATCATATATAATTAATTACCTTTGTTAAGATCGCTTGATATTATCCGTAAAAAAAAAACAAAAAAATTAGTACTACCTATTGAATTATAAGAATAGTAATTAGTACCTTAACAAAGCAGCTAACTATAGCTTTTGAGTTATCGTGTGCGGCATTTAGATTGCGCCGTGCATTCTATGTAAATATGGACTTGAGTAGCCTCTTTGTTGATTATAACACGATTTAAATATGCAAGTGAGTGTATGCTATGTGTATGTTGTGTAGGTGTGGTTCAATGCACTTACTCTATGGATAGGGTTGTCGACTAAAGCTTTACTATTTGTAAGCCTTTGTAAAAAGTGAAACCGCTTAAAGAAATTTAACGCTTCACTTTATTATACTACACTAAATTAAGACTATGGTCGAATAATCCAATCTATAGGTTTACAGCCTTTGTAGCTAAAAACGCGCATTTAGATATTGCCAAGGGGATCAAAACCTATTGGGTACTTTTCTTTGACTGAAATCTGAAATGAAAACAAGCTGCATCGTTATAAACGTTGATTTTATTTCTAGTTAATAATAAGGATATCGAGTAAATCCGACAATATATCAATTCATGAATTTTGTTGCAATCCCTAACAATAATAGGTCCTGTAGGATAAAATATTTTAAATTATTATTTAAATTAGTGGTAGGTAAGTGATTTATCTGTAGATCGTAATGCTATATAGCAATCATGCAAGTATGAGAACTCCCAGTCACCAGTGACATTTGACTAACTACATTATGCCTCTAGTAGGGCTCATGTGATATGTTACCCGTCAAGTTGACAGCTCACACACGACTACGCGTACATATTAATTTAAATTTGGAATTAATTTCAACAGATTATATTAGATGCATCTAGAATAATTATATTTTTGTATGTTTAGTACCTACTGTCAATCAAGTCGCGATAAATACGAACAAGTCTCGGTATTCCAACCATATGTATTGTAACTATAAATATTATATTCTGTTACGTTTTGTTCAGAAATATTTCATTGTAGTTATAGCTTCGCACTTAACTATACTAATATTATAAAGAAGTAAAGTTCGTGTGTTTGTTAAATTATTGAACCGATTTTAAAAATTCTTTCACCAATAGAAAGCCACATTATTGCTGATTGTAACAGGCTATATAAAAAACCGAAAAGGATTATTAATATTATGCCAAACGAATTGGTCACGGGTCAGCTAGTATGTAATATAATAAGAATTGTCAAATGTGTTGCTAGGTGCATAACTTGATTGCGGCTTAGGTAACTGATTACTATTTAATATTTTTTTTAGATTAAAGGAAATATTCTAATTTGAAGTAGGAGGTTGGTAGGTATAGTGAACGAAGTTGTTTAGGGCCAGTTAGTTATTACAAATTTGTGTTTATAAAAAACGGTATGTTTAAAATGAAATGATAAAAACGAAAGCGCACATATAATTGAAAGACCTTTCTAATTCGATACCACATAAGAGCTAAATATAATAATTCACACTACCTTAATTAGGGTGAGGTACCTCTTTATGCAAAAATTTATGATTTTCGTCTCACCTCATATTATAGATAATATTATAGCGTCATGGCGTAAAGTTATTTGTGGGTAATAAAAAGTAAGTGTGCTTTGATAAATATACAATTAAATAATGATAGTTTTATTCTTATTTAGATGACTAAGAATAAGGGCTATCATTATCCAATTGTTTACATACATGTTAAAAACACTACTAAGTATATCGTTTGGTATACCTATTTAAACTTCTTGCCTAAGTAAGTTCAGCATGTTCTGTTGTAAGTAAATAGAAGATCCGCTTTAATTCCTTGACCTTCCATTCTAAACTATAATCTTGCCTTTTTTATACTTACCTATGCAGTTTTTATAAGATCATTATCTTCTTAAGCTTTATGTCAACTAAATAATACCAGATAAGCATTTAATACTATCGACATTCGACATCTAAATTGTGAATTTCTACATTCGTGAATATTTAATTTTATGTAGGACCAAAACTGTGGAAAATGAAGTTATCAAAGAACTTAAATATTTGTAATTGAGTTTATATCTATTTCAGCAGCGTCTTTCAGCAGTGTCTTCAATTTTCACCGCCTAAGAAAATTAATTTATGGAGTCACGGAATTCGGACGTTTTCCCGGTTTTGTTTTTAATTTACAATAAAAAAACCATAAGTAAATTACATTAAATAAATGACCGCTGACACGAATATAGGTAATGATTTTGAAAAAGTGTTGTGTGAATTTTTAAAAGAGTTACCTAAGAAGAGTAATTTACAATCCGCCATTTTAGGGCGGTGGCCATCTTAGATAGTCAACTCAGCCGAGAACACTAATTAAATCACTTTAAAAACGAAATAAAACAAATTATTTTATTTGCACGCAGACATGTCAAAATTTTACAATCTGTCGTGGATATAAAATATAATATTTGCTTTTTAATATTACAGTAGATTACAATTACACGTGCAGAAT
The DNA here is from genome assembly GCA_026213755.1 of Eurema hecabe. NCBI lineage: Eukaryota > Metazoa > Arthropoda > Insecta > Lepidoptera > Pieridae > Terias > Terias hecabe. The sequence goes on from JADANM010005443.1 coordinate 3,903,425, forward strand.
TAAAACGATAGCATCCCTGTCGAATAGTTGAGAAGCAATATTGCAAGTTTCACCGACTCCGTGTCGATTACACGCATAAATGGCGCTAAGTTATATAGTTATAGCCTATTGTGTGAAGTTCGACTAACTTATTCCATAGCTGCTAACATTGTGTTGACTCGTATGACGTATTACAAAATATGTTACATATTTTGTAAATTGTTTTTACTTACTTACTTACTTACTTACTCCTTGGGCGCGCTGACCCCGAAGTGGGTCTTGGCCTCCGATACGAGAAATTTCCATTTTTTCCTGTCCATCGCAATCTCACGCCAACCGTCGCTGGGTTTGAGCTCACGAAGATCCGCCTCTACTTGGTCACTCCACCGGTACCTAGGACGGCCAACAGGGCGTAGGCCAGTCGGTTGCCCAAGGTATGCTCGTTTAACTCCTCGATCCGGCTCCATTCGCGCAACATGACCGAGCCAGCGCAGGCGTTGTGATTTTATTTCCCCAATGATGTTTGGCTCGGCCATGAGTTTTTCCAGTTCGGCGTTCTTACGGACTCTCCAGCTGCCGTCACTTCTTTGTGCTGGACCAAAGATTTTTCTCAATACTTTTCTCTCGGTGACTAATAGGCTGTTTTCTTCCTTTTGGGTCAGCGTCCAGGCTTCACTTCCGTAGATCAAGATGGGTCTTATGATCGTTTTGTAAACTAGGATCTTGTATCTCCTACTCAGAAGTTTGGACGCGAGGACTTGATGTAAGGCTGCACTGCATCGTAAGGTGTTTTGTATGCGTATCGCTATTTCCTCCTCTCTCGTGTTGTTTTCCGTAATGGTGCAACCAAGATATTTGAAACGGTCCACGTCATTGTACATACTCTCTCCCACTTGTAGTTTTTGGCGCTGCATACGGGTATTCTTATAGCGCTTCATGAGTAGGTATTCCGTCTTATCGGTATTGATCCTCAGTCCCACCTTTTTAGCTTCCTCCTCCAAAATCATGGAGGCAGATTTTATCTCTTCCTGGTTTTAAATTGTTTTTAGTTATGAAATTTCAAGATTTTTCACGATAGCAACTATAAATGTTGGAACACGTTACAAACAGTCATTTATGCAATATAATTGAATCACATAGTCATGTTAGTAAATATCTAAATATTATTTTAATTACCTGCCTGCATGATAAGTTTAAAAATATGATTATTTAGATTATATAGGCCTTTGCTCATTAATTTACTTCGTTCCACCTCTTTAAAGCCTTAAATGAAATAAATATATTTCAATTCGAGGGACATACGAGCATTTTTAAGATGAATTTCAGAGTGCAGTTTATAAGGTGATTTTTAAATTAAATTCAAAGGTCGATCCAAGTTACGTGGGATGCATAGTCAATAGTATTCTATTAGGAAACGGTTACACGGTTAGAGGACGTTCTTTATAGAAAGCTTACCTGTTAAATAAATGTTCGTTTTTTATATTAAGTCGTAGAGCAGAGCCGTAAGGCTGAATTGGGTCGGTTTGCCCAGCGTGGTACCATCCTCCTACAAAAAACTGGCGTCAGCTACTGGCATTTATTAGATATTTCATTGCGTTTTTTTTTCAAGTGTGGGCAGTGGAGGCCTATTTTCCCTTCCCACATTCCTTCAAGCACCACCAACTATCCTATATTCCCTTTGTCACAAATCCTTTCCTCCATTCCCTTCTTCCTTGGTCGGATATGTTTTTTTATAGACCTATAAAAATAGTTTTTGAAAAGGTTAGAAAGACAACCCTTAGAAAGCTACATTATATGTTAGGGGTATTGGCTACCCAAACCCCTAAAATACATATACATATAAAACAAATGTCATTAGTAAGTGTTCACAGTCACCAAGTTTCATTATAGAACACAAATAATTCGTTTAGATTTCTCCGATAACAAAGAGCTACAATCAAGGAACACTCTGATTGTTAGTTCTGGAAGACACAAGTGCTTTTTAATTTAGAAGGGTTGGACTTGTATTGTAAATCCGTGACAATCCTTGGTACTATTTAGTATTACCATGTGTGCTGTAACCAGGAAGATCCTAAGACAATTGTATTTTTAAACGTCATTTTATTTCAAAAGTCTTGAAGTTTCTCTGGGGTTGGTTTCATTTCTAGAGCCCTCGTTCCGGTAGATTCAATAGATTTTTAATCTTGATTACTTAACATTTTTTTATAATATTTAAAACGTTTGCTTTAATAAACGAAATTTAAAAATTGATAATAAAAAATATACATTACACATAACCGTAAGATGAACCGTACAATTTTATTGACACGAGATTAACATGTTTGCCTAGATCTTATTCATCGATCGTTGATATTACCTATAAATAGTTATATGCTCAGTAAATAAGTTTAAAAACGCTTACGGTACATACCAAAATTATTTGGATATCGATACTAATATTATAATTGAGCGTAGATATAGAGCGTAATATAACAGAAGTGATTAGGATTTTTACTCTTTTTAAAAACGACCGCAAACAAATATTTTATCAAGTAGAGTCTTTGCTTATAGAATAATAAATATCTGACGTAATTTCATCCACACTCACGTTCTCAAATAAAAAAAATCTAGTTTTTTAATTTATGAATTTATTAATCGTACGCTTATTAAACGTCACTAACAAGCCAGGCACTTGATATTTAAATCCTGTTATTAATAACTCAGATACCGATGACATGTCTGCATAGCATTAGGGCTCTCGGCGTGACATCGCATAATCGGTTAGAATTGCAACAGATGAAGTCCAACTCACGCCCAAAGATACATCGTTTCACATTTGATATGTGTGTAACTTAAAACCTTCTGTTCAGTTCTATCACTATAAATATGTACTAGGTTATGTATGACGCTGATTTATTTGATTGATCTATAAGAACTTCGATTTTTTTGCCCTATAATTTACTCTGTTTAATATTACGCTAAAGTATCTGGTTACGCCTCTACAGGGTGAGGGTCACGGTACCTCGTAGAAGAGCCTGAAAAGGTACGAAGTATTAACATAGAGCAGACTAGGGTTTGACCACAGCTCATCTGATGTTAAGTGAGTTGTGGTCTACGCACGTCTGCCTGAAGATCTGCTGAAATCTGCGGTAAGACGGAGCACAGTAGGTCTACCTATATGGCTACTTTAATAATTTCAATCATCTTTTAAGTAATTTTCTTTGTTAATTATGTCTTTTTAGGAAATATTTAGCACTGTTCATTGCCTTTTTAATAGTGTTAAATTGTTTCTAATAAGTATTTTTTAAATTAATTTTAACGATTCTCCAAATAAACCTCTAAACATCCACACTGTCAAACTTTCACATTAATAATATTAGTAAGATAGACTAGTACCAATATTTAATAATTATTTTTAAATACGACAAAATATTAATTTACATATTTTGATATTACCTAAACTCATTCGGTAGGTCACTAAGATTTTCATCCTCACGCCGCACGTGTTTTCGTGAATATAATTTCATTAATATGTTAATTAAAACGTAACAGGTGTGCTCCATAAAATATATCAAGTTCACTAGATATTATTTGCTTTATTTCTATCATAAATCGTGTTAATTTAAGAATTTCGTATTTTAAAAGCTTTTTGTACTAAAGAGCTAGACAAGCGTAGGTTTTTTTTTCGGATCGAGACATTAAATGCTGAAAAAACCTTATCTAAGGCTTTATTTTTATGAGACCGCATGATATATTAATAACAAAACGGTAGACAGTTGAAGAACTGATAAGGAAATAATTTATGTTTTCTCGTCAGTCGGAAAGCAACAGGCCTCCGGTGTGCCGATCAGTTTATATGCGGCGTTCGAGCCAGCTGCCCCGCTCAGACCGCGCGGACAAACAAAATATATTTCCACATATTACGAATTGTTCAAATCGAAATAACGCTCCAAGTTTACTTTGATAATACCGTGTTCTTATTGTATCGGGGTAAACATCCGTAAGTAATTTTATCTTCTTACCATTATCTAGCTGTGTATACAGCGAAAAATTTGGCGGTTTATATTTATGTTAGGAAAGTAAACATTCATTGGTTGTTACTTGTTACTGTTTGATATTTTATATGAATTAATTAGAGCTGGTTTGTATATCGTTACATAAAGTAGGTATTTGCTATTTGTAGTAATAAATAATAATGATCACATTTCAAGCGGTTTTTTTTTTATTCTACAAAATCAATAAATGCATTTATTATGTGTTGAACCGCTTTATTATAATACTCATATAAATACTGTTTGATTACGTAGGTTGTATATAAAATTATGATACCTATAAATAATGAAAATATTTAATAGTCCATTATTTAAGACGACGAAATCTCCAAACTTTCCGGAAACATTAAAATTTTTATAGTCAAATCGAGTTTATTGAAAACATTAAGTATTTTAATCGCCATTGACTTTCTATAAATACGACAAAATGCTGATTTGATGAAAACTTTAACTACTAGTAATAGGTTGTTGCGTTAGTAAAATATCATTAGCTAAGTCCTACTCGTATATAGGAGTAACTTAACAGTGAGAGTATCAAGAGTTTATAGCGGTCTTTGCCATTAAATGTGCGTCACGTAACAACCAGTAAATAGATTTGCATGGTCATAATACACGTGTGGACTCCTGTCTCGGCTTCACCAGTATTATTCCTAGGAGAGTCAATAAATTGTCCACTATAGCTCAGATTGGTTTTAATTAATCACGAACATTCCCATAGGATATCTGAGTTAATTGTTTTTCATATGCGTCTCCTTTATTGGATTATTTTTTATTTATTTGCTCCTCAAAAGGATTTAGAATATCGTTTGATTGATGGGTGTTTTATTAATATAGAAACAAACAAGACAAAGTAAATCTCATGGATATAAGCAATTCCTCAAACATTATTCAACTTGACTTAAGGATGTTGACAGTAGTGAGTAGGTATTTGTTTCGATTCCCAATGATAGACATTTTCAAATGCAACTAAGCCATTTATAACTAACTCTTTTTCTTTTTTCTTCAGTGATAAGGCTACCAGTTATCATAGTTGTTCTCTTAGACAACAAGGATCTTGGATAACTTGTGTAATGTTTTATATGTACAGAAGGGCCATAAATAAATAAGTTAATAATTCACCATTATTGGATGGTATTAAGATGCACAAATCTCTGTATCTAATTAAAAGGAAAGTTATATATACACGTAGACCGTATGTGCTGAAGAAAGGAATGTATGCGGCAATCCAGTACTCGAATGCTACGGCATGCAAATTCTTTATCAAAGGGCACATAGCTACGTCTAGTTTATTTCGTGCCTCAACTAAGTCCACGGGTTGATAGAACAACTGAACTGTGATAAGAGAAGATTAGAATAATACGTTTATTCTGTTCTTCTTCTTCTTTCTTTGTGAAATGGCAGTGCTGCGTTACCACAATTTGAAGATAAAATAACTTTCAGGGTCGAGATTTGGTTGTGGAAATTAGCAACACGTGCTTCCAAGACCACAGTCAAACATCGATCGTGTACCTATTCTGTTAGTTTAAAAAATGATATATGAAGAACTTCATAATAAATTTATAAAGCCAGTGTTCTACATTGTTACACTTCTTTCTGGAAATATAAATATTGTGTGAAAACGACCGTTTGATGCTGATACATAGGTGTTATGTATATCCTATTCCGTACACAATGGATCAATCAAACGGTGAGTGGTATAGACGTGGGGATTCTTTTACAAGTTGTTATTTAAACAAGCTCTTTGTTATGCCAGTTTCGCATAATATAATCTGACCGTTCTTTTATATGGAGAAAAAACCTATTCCTTAGAGACGTGTGTTGTGAGGTTTGGGCAAAGAAATTGTATTATCTCGCCTTGCGGCTGAATTCTGCTGGCTCTTAACGCAATATAATGTCTTTCAAACAGTAAACAAATACAACATTTTTGTTAGGCGAAGGTAAGGCGTATGTATGGTACAAAGGTAATAAGATTTGAGTATTTTTGATCAGTGTCTGTTGTCATTTGTTTTGTTGAGTTTTGACTCAAAACATTAAGTTCATCACGTTAATATCTATGTAGTTATGAGTTTAAACGTAGGTATGTACATGGTAGATATTCGTTAAACGGAATTCGTACTATCCGATAAGTGAAGAATTGAGATTGAACATTTTAACGAAGATATTTTATTAAACGAACTGTCTCAATGAATTTTATTTCTTAAAATTAGTTTATTAAAAATGGTGATCGGAATATATTTCATAAATTCAATATGTATATCGTTATTTTGGATTTTATGTACTATGTACTAGTCTTTGAATACCTAAGACCACACGGGTGCTATATGTACAAACACAAAACTAAGAAACATTTTCTATATTTAGATCAGTTATTAAGATACAAAATAAAATCGTTTTGATTATACAATTAAAATTAAATCAAATTAAGTTACGATGTTCAATAAAAACTTAGATCTTAAATGTGTAAGAACAATACGACTGTATAGAAAATGAAAGTACTTACTGAAAATAATTTTTATCTCCCAAAGCAAGCTCGGAAGCCTTAACAAAATTCTGACCGATTTTTATTATCACTTTGAAATATTTAATTAGGCGAGGCGACAGCGACAGTCAATAAAGCTTAAGGATTTTTCAATAAAATTTCAGTAAGTGAATTCCAAGGAGTTCCATGAAAGATTTAGGAACACGTTTCTAACTCGCTAAAATACTGTATATTTAATCTATACTAATATTATAAAGAGTTGAATCATAAGATTATGTGACTCTACGACAAGCGCTGGCTGACTGGACTGACTGGCTTAAAAATGTAATACAGTACATTTTTAATAAAATAACAAATTATTTATGCAACATAACTAGGTATATGGAAAAAATAGCAGAACAAATGGTTTAAGTTAAAAATGTATAAAAGAAAACTATTTTTATGATCGTTTAATATACCTAATCATTACATAATTTGTAATGTATTTATTATTTTTTTTAAGTTGCCACCTATTAATTTTTTGATGTGTAAGTATTTTTTGTCCCGACTTGGTTGCCTGGAAGAGATCACTCTTAAGTGATAAGGCCGCCAGTGACGACAATGTTTTCTTTTTTATTATGTTTAGATTGTTAGGTATTTGTAACAAAGTGTGAAATAAATAAATAAAATAATTTTCCTACCATAGGCCGTAGTTCTAAAGTAGCTGTCAAATACTTTCTTAAAATTAAATGGCGATAAATTAAAGAAAGTTCAGCTGTTCTGAAGATCAAAGAGTAAAGTCTCAGCTGCCAATCTTTGTTAATGTTCAGGTATTCGCAATTGTATTTAAGTTTACAAAAACTATTGTTTAGTGTTTACCTTATTATGTAAAAGACTTATTATATTAATTAGTCTAGAAAACTACAATAGGTATTAAGTAATATTAGCAAATTAAAGGTTAATAACTATTACGTTTTGTTGGAAAATTAATTAACAAAGCTTTCAATAGACCTTTGACACAACTAACTATTCGACGCTCCGATTCTCTCATTAAGTTACGTAACTTGCTAATCCTAAGCTAAGTTAATCATTTAACATGAACACATAACATCTATTTATATAATTGTATGTTCATAGTAAAAGAAAGTCAGGATAGTTATACCACATTTGACTAAATGATAATGGCTGTATCTTTTGTCTGAAGTGTTCTTCTGTATCATCATTGTTTAGTACAAAACTTTCTTTTGTGTCCCGTGTCATTGTGTAAATCTTAAAAACAAAAAAAATCGATTGCGTAAATCGATTTTAAATAAGAGAGTGATTCAAGAAGAAGGTTTATATGTTTAATATATGCGTGCGAAGCTGGGGCTGGTCACAAGTATTTTATAAATTTGAAAATTCGCTGGAAATTAATACCTAATTATAGGCGTCTGAATTATACGCATATTGTTAAACCGACTTAAAAAAAGAGGAGGTCCCTCAATTCGACCGTATATACGTTTTTTGTCGGTTTTGGTCATACATTTTCTACAGTAAGAACTTGTTCATAACAATACGTTACGTATCATTTCTGAATGTTCAAGTTATTTGTTGGCTCGTTAAAAGAAACGTGCCCATTCAGACTGTAGTTGACAGCTAAGTCAACAGTATCTATTTACAAATATCTGAAGTTACGCGAAATCACTTTTCTATATTTAAACGTCGTGGCCATATTGATGATTCGCACTCATACCTAGTTTTTAAATTACAGCATTATTCAGCATGATGCGTAATAATGCTTAGCGTTGAATGTTTTAACTGCATCTACTTTCATTCATATATCGAGATCTTTCAAAAGTACTAAGTAGTGCTTTCGTTAGATGCGTGTATTAAATGTGCAGTGCCAAAAAGTTAAGAAATGTTTTTCTTTAATTTGAAATTGATGGAAATGTAGCATTATGCGCTGTTATTGAAAAACTATCTATATGTAATGATATGCTAATGCTATGCATTATAATAACACTCTTGATTTACATAGACCGTATATGGTTCAAACTAATAGCAATGAATTGATTATGAGCTAAAATCAGTCCTTAATTACATTGACTGAAATCGATGAAGTATTTCGTATCTCACATTCAATATTCTGGAAACTTCGTTATGTGACTATGTCTAACAAATATTATACATGGATAAAATACAATTTGGTGGGTAAACCCAGAAATGTGTTATTTTATTATATATAATTTAACTTTTTTCTAAAAAGCATATGTACTTATTAATTTTAAAACAAAACGAACGTTATTAATGCAGTAGGTACTAGTTATTTATTTTATTGATTTTACAATACTTGAGTTGCAAGCTGTATTTAAAAAAATAATTAAAAATGTAAATCGACGTATTATATACTCTTACAGAGCATTTTTAAAGTTTCATTACTTTTTTGATGGTATTGGTTTGTGGTATCTAGTCTCAAGAAAAGTTTTATTAAGCTATCAAGACAAATACCAAATCCATGTTTTCACAATAGCGTTTAGTCTTTATAAATAGTCATTTAAATTCAGAATAGGGTAATTTATAACTTTAAGTATTTTTTATTGATACAGACGTAATATAAAAGAGTTAAGAAACTTCTTCATACCCTTTATTTCGATCTAGAAAGTTAATTTGTATTTTGAGGTCAATTCCGATGAATAAGTTCCTGTCTGATTTACTGCTAAAAACAAAATTTAATTATATTAAATAAAAGTAATTCTTACTGTAATATAGGTGTAATAATTATATATTATAAAAATACCCAAAACAATACTACATTATGTACTTAAAAGTTATTTTTCAAAATTTAAGAAATTTTAGGGCATAAATATATTAACTATTACGAGCTTCATTAATAGAAGTACTAATAGTACAATGTAGGGTCTACGTTAAAATGTAGACCTTTCATCAAGA
>JADANM010005443.1:3926552-3991796 GCA_026213755.1 Eurema hecabe
ATATCACTACTTAAACTCAAAGGAACAAACCAAAGCAATAACATCGAAGAATTTCTGAGAGCACTAGAAAATTTAAGAAACAAATACAACATATCGGTAGTTAAAGAATGCGACCGAACGGATTATTGCTCCGGGGAATTCAGTGATTTGATTCTTGCCTACAATAACATACACGCATACGTGAGTCTACTGGTGAGTAATTATATAAGCTAATTTCACTCAGTTTCGTTTATGTAAATACGTCTTGCTACTGAAGCCGACGAAGACAGCTTTATCTGAATATTTAAATAAGCTTCTTTGTCGGACGAGACGCGGATAGAAAACAGCTCCGGTTCGGAGTTCAGATGAACGCTTTGAAATATTCGCTACCTGATGTTTGTGAAGTTCATAATGAGTGTATTTTTGGAGACTCAATACCACCAGCAACTTGTTTCTATTAGAACGTGAAGTCGCAATCAAACCATTGTTTAATTAAGTATTAATAGAATGAGGGTATCCCTAAAATTTAATAGGTTAAATGACAAGTAAATAACTAATTAATTTAAAAGTTGGTTAACAGAAAACAAAATGACCTTTTAAAATATATCTGTAACAAATAATACGGAAAGTATTTGTATTAAAAAGTTGATAAAAGTTGAAATAGCTATCTCCTGGTTACCTGATAATGATTTAATAGTTACATATGAAACGACTGTTGTCAGATATGTCTCTTCGGAAGCTTGGCGAATGCATTGAACGTGGCGGTGCTGACTCGACGGGACCTCGCCGGCGCTCCCATTAACCGTCTCCTCAAGTGGTTGGCAGTAGCTGATGTATTCGTTATGCTTGAATACGTACCTTTTGCTATATATCGGTATCTGGTGAGTTAATTTTGAGCTTGACTTTAAGAGCGTGAAAATAAACACGCAATTTATCCTTTGCTAGTAACAGCTGCTCATAACCGTTATAATAAAGTTATAATTTGTCTAAGTGTGAAGGAACGTAGAATGCAAAGTCGACACACTTTTCATCATTCTCCTTTGACTTATAAAATATATCAAACAACTTATAGTACCTTAAAGTATTATATTGGATTCTCGAATAAGGGACAATCCGAGTTCTTTTAAAACGAGAAATTAAAAGGGGTTATGGCTATTTATAGTTAAAACCTGAAAATGACGCAATAATAAATGTTTGGTTACAGCTCTTTCCAGGACAGACAGAAAGACCTTACTCCTGGGCGGTGTACATGCTGTTCCATATGCACTTCACACAGATACTACACACGGCTTCCATTCTACTCACGTTGTCTCTAGCGATCTGGCGATATATAGCTATTAAGTAAGTCATTGAAATTAAGCATAAAAATATATTTATGATCTATATATAAATTGAAATGAAGCAGAGTTGAGCGTTGATGATTATTTAAGGGTAATTTACACGTTTAAGTCACAGAACATACATTATTTAAAATGTTGATAAGCTATTAACTCGACTAAAACGTAGTACATTTGAGAAAGCGACGACGACTTGCAATTATTATTTTAAACAAAACTAATATTTAAATATATATGCAATAAAATATATTCCTTAATTATAAATTCATTAATAAGTAGGTCACTTTTGTAAACACACCTAAACGAGTGTGAATCGCTCAAACACTAATCACACAATTCCATAATATTAAAAGCGGTACCATCAAGTATTAACAAAAGAAAATACAAATACTGATAGAGTTATACCTTTTTTAAACCAGTCGAGAATGGAAGTAAGTTTATGTTTCATTAAAAGTACCAGAAATGACCAAAATAGTACAGTTGTTATAACAGCATCGTTCTCTGAAACACAATGTAACATTAACCCTCCATACAACTTTAAAGCACCACAATTTGGCGCTCGCTTATCAAATATTTATGTCTTTGCCATCAAAAGGTTATCTATTTGAAGAGGATGCATGAAACCCAACTCATTTTTATATCTTCGCCCATTTGTCTTCCTCTCTTTGCGTAAGGGTAATTTATGCTATTATATGCGTTTTTATAAGCTAAAGGAAAAATACCATGTTAAAGGTCGCAGTTTGACAGAAATTTTTAACGCATTTTTAACATTTTAATAATTTCAATTTTACCTATTTAGATTATGGTCTAATACGATATTTAGGAGAGCACGATTTAGAGCTTGTGTATCGCGTTGAAAGAGAACTTACCTCATTTAGCAAATGGATACTGATTCACCGTCCGTGGGGAAATTGAAGGAGCTCAGATTGTTGGTATTAAGCGATACATTTAATTTGTATCTCTATTTTATGCTATATATATCTGCGAAATATGTTTTTTTAATGTTTATTGAAACAATATGTCATCCAAAACATTGCATATCGCTGTCTTATTACTATTTTTTTCTTATGTATGCTTGCCTGGAAGATAACTCTTTAGTGATAAGTTAGGCAGGTACAATATAAATAAATAAATGAATTGTAGAAATAGACTGGTCTTCTTTTCGTATGAAATCAGAATCATACAAAAATGGTGTTACTGTGATGTTTTGTATGACATGTTCTTCCTATTATTTGCTATTTCGACATTATAAAATTTTCCCACAACAATGATGAGAGTGTCTAATGAAATCTGGATAAATAAATAATGTATTTTCAGGTATCCGTCGCACGGTCCGTCGCTGTGTACTGACCGACGATGTTCATTAGCCATCGCTACGAGTTTTCTTCTACCACCAATCCTGTGTATTCCGTCGTACTTTGTAAGTTTATTCTATCAATTACCGATTAAATCAAGTAACTTCTGTAATAAAGAAATCATATTTTAAGATTGTTAACTCTATAAATTACCGATAGTATAACAGACAAGTAACTTCCGTTATAAAGAAACCATATTTTAAGATTAAAATAACTGTAGTCTCTTTGTTACAGTTATACCCTTTTATTTGACATTTGCCGCTACCTGAGGTCTTACCCGCGTAGTTCCCGTTCCCGGGGCGATGCTTGGATTAAAGTATCCTATGTTTTAATCCAGGGGTATCATCTATCTACATACGAAATTTCAACTAATTCGGTCCAGCCATTTTGCCGTGAAATAAAGACAAACATACAGACAGACAGACACACTTGCCCATTAATAATATTAAGTATGAATTAATTAAGATGACTACAATACTGATCACTACAAATATATATTATATCACTAATAATGGTTCTCGTAAATAAATGCATCTCAAAGATCAGAAGCAAAAATCTCATATTATATGAGAACTAATTTATGCAGACTATCATTAAATAACCTGTTATTAATAAAATGCATTGATAGATCTTAATAAAAAACAAACTACAAGATATCGGCGTCCAGTTTCATATCGAACACTGTATTACGCAAACATTTCATATTAACTCGCTAACCTAATTTCCATTTTCCAGTATCTAACTTTTCCTCCCAGTTAACAACCAATTAAACACTATTCTGCCTTAGAAATTAGATTAGGTTGGTGCTTTGCTGTGATTGTATGTTGTTCCATTCAAAACAAACCACTAAAGGGCTTCAAACTGCATTCAAGTAGAAATCATATAATACATTTGATTAAATGGTTTTCAGAGTATATTAATAATAACGATCCTTATTAGCTCTGCATGCAAATTAAGCCCGGGTTTCAGTATTGAGTTTTATTAAGTTAAGACAATTTCAAGAAAGTAGTTATTACGATATTACATTTTTTGATATGAAATTTTATAATTATTTTTAAAGTACTGTGAGTGCGTACCGAAAGGTTAAAAGATTATACAAAATTTATGAAATATAATGTAGTTATTAAACTTATCTCTGAATAGATCGAATGACTTTCACGATGTAAGTTAAACCGAGTCTGTTATTACTAAGTTTATTTGGCAAAAGTACTATTACGATTGTCATCTAATCAAAGTTTAGTATGTATGCGGGCGCGTTGTCTTAACTATATGGTTTCTTCATGATTATATAATATTCTCCTAGGAAGTTAGAAGAAGTAATAAGTATTATTGAAATATTTACACAACAAACTTTAATTAGGTATACTAAGCGTTAGTTCTTAGTTGGTTTTATCTTATAAAAGAATTTTAACTCTTTCGTTACATATTTTCGCGATGTATACGATTTTCAAGACTACACTATTTCCACATTTTAACTTGCATTAGAGAAAATATTACATTAAACATTTAAATAAAATTATAGAGTTGTATTCCATGTTTAAGCTGTCATTTTATATGGCAACTCAATTATTACTACCACAGAGTAAATTAACCGAACTGTCAAAATTAGCCCGCTCTTTCGGTCGGTAACGGCTTGTATATTCGGTTTCAGTTATTATCTCGGGACTAGCTATATGCAGACCGCACTGCTAATTGACCACCGAATATTAGACACACTGTTGATACTATGGATAAATGCAGGCTTAGAAACATATTAGGAATCGAATTTCCACGTATATGCGAATTCCCGAGTTATTGTAATTAGATGTTCTATTTCGGTTGGATTTCTAAAATGTACTTAAAAAAATACGTAATATAACACATAAGATACGTAAAAAATTAATATATATACACGAAGGTAGTAAGCCACTGTATATAGAAAAAAACACATATACATAAGTTTAGAAGAACAGAAATAGCTCATTTTATAATTATGGTTAACATCAAAAGTAGCTATAGCTTTTGTCCAAGTGTCAAGACAGAAGAAAATGGTGTGGGAGAAAACAATAATTGGAAGTTGGCTTATCGGCCAAGGCTACGCTCGCACCTTAAATGAATCGATTTATGGCCACCTTCCAAACACTTATACTGCTTAAATTAACACCAATAGCTTTGTTTTGTTGGTATTTTTGTCCTATTTCTTGTTTTGCTTAAATTTTCATTATACTTGTCATTCTAATATGTGAAAGCTACTGTTAATGAATACACCTTAAAAGCACACGTGAAATAATATTTTTAAAAGCCTTAGTTTAGCTTTAGCCATGAGCACTTCTTACCTTCTTTCACTGCAGCCTTTTTTGTTTATTCAATTCTATTTAGTTGTATTTTCTCTTTCTCTCTTTATACATTTAAAAATAATAATTAATTATTGTCAATATACTGCAGTATTTTAATACAATTTAAAACTAGAAGTAAATATACAGCAAATAGTCTAGTGCCAAAAGGCGTCCTTAGAAATGTAAGTTATTATTTTTCACGCGATGTTCTCTTCCCTTGTGTCGTTATCTTTGCATTGCGTAAAATTTGCTTCTAAAATAAAACTGTAATGTTAATATTGCTATCTTATATTTAAATAAACTTACTACTATACAATACTATAAACTATTTCGCAATTGATATTTTCTACAACGTAATAGATATATTTTACACCAGCCGCGACTCACGACCCACGTACTGTCCCATTTCAAGTACATTAGAAAAGTTTTTTAACATATTTAATATCACAAAACATCCGAACACAATATATCATAGGTGCAATAGAACCTCCTATGTATAGAAAATTACATAAGATATTTTGTCCTCTTGAAAGGAGAATATGTAGGGGACATATCGAATATTTGTAATTTTAAAGACTGTGTCAATTAGTTTTCTTGATCGACTATACCTGTAGCCAATAATCATAATCATAATCATAAATCTTTAGCCAAGTACGTAGGCAAAGCCGTATGGCGTAACAACGTATTTCGTTTTGCTTAATTGCTGTAGCTCCAAACAGTCAGTTTTATATGTATTTAACAATAAATTCTAGAAAAAAATGGGTTAAATTGGGCTCTAATAACTTCATAAATGTAGAATAAAATTTGGATATTCATATCCTTGGTTTTTTATCATAAAATGAATGGTACCAATGGCGGTCTTACTAAAAATTTCAATTACAATAAAATGAGCAGTTTCCTAACACAAAAGTACTTACCTAAGCATAGATGTAGAAGTAAAATTCACAAGGCGAGGTAATTTTGCGGAAAACGGAGTCTAGGCCAGATTCAACGAGATTACACAACTTGTACGAGATTAAAGTCAAATGAAAATTCCTGGAACTAAATGTGATGAAATGTTTATATTTTTTATTTTACGTATTTCGTGTATTTCTACAGCAGTCTGCGTTAAATATAAGAACGTAAAGAGTAATAATTATTAAAAGGGAAAATAATAAAGCTATAGTCGAGACAAAAACTTTTCATAATTCTATAGAATGTAACGTACGTTATAACGTAAATAGTATTTATATAGTTGAATAATAATTCCAGGTGTTTACAATTCACCAAGACTACGCGATCGATCATCGGCCGTCGAAAGTGTTCTTCGTGGACTCCAATTACGACGGGCGATTGTATCAGATTAACTTCTGGGTCCACGCTGTGGTAATAAAGCTCCTGCCCTGCGTCATCTTGACAGTGATTAGTGCTTGGCTTATCCGGGTTTTGTACCGGGCGAATAGTAGGAAGAAAGCCCTCAAGGGATACAACGCATGTCCCGCTACGACGGTCGTCAATGGCAACGGGAATGTGTTCACGAGGAAATCCACTAAACGCTCGAAGGCTGAACGCCGCACGGACCGAACGACCCGGATGTTGGTTGCCGTCTTGCTACTGTTCCTATTAACTGAGTTCCCCCAAGGAATTTTAGGTAAGAACCAATGTTAATTTTCATTGAGTAAAAGAAATTGTTTCTGCCACAATTTAGTTTTTAAAATACGATTAAAAATATAAAGATACATAATATGTAACTTGATATTAAATTGTAGGATCTGTGTATCAAAAACTATGTACATTAACTAGCTAACGAAAAATAACGTAAAACGCGTGTAAATCGCATTTAATAAAAATTATAACGCTGCGACACATTATACATCAAATTACGTCGAAACTCTATGTAGGTCCAAGGTAAAGAAGCACAGATTGAACTTAATAGCTTTTATAATAAACGTTACGCAATATGGCGCTGAAAGAGAAGGATTACAATTTCTTTTCTGCATAAATTCGTTCGTTATACATGATAATACGTCACTGTCATAATGCGCAGTAAGCCTCCTATACGATATAGCTAGTAATTAATGGCAGCGAAATATTTGATTGCATCGAAGCGAGCAAGATTAATTTGTACAAAGCCTTTTATGAAGATTTATACGCAAGATGATCGTAAAATTGTATATCAAAGAGGAAGCTATAAAATACATAGATTAATGGTCTAGTGGGTGTGTAAGTAATGACAAAAATTGGCTCGTTTGTCAACTTTTTATCCAGTCGTAATGTGATAGATTTCTCATCGTTACGGTTGTAGATACTTTGTACGATTAATTGTTATTATTTATGGCGGCTTTTCCGTATATTTCAAAATTGATATGAGATATTGATATGAAATAAAACATACAGATAAAAAAATATAATGCGTACTCTGTTTTTAAGATATTTTCAATGAAATTTTCTTAATAGAAAGAAATAATTCTAATTTAATTTTATATTTTAAATAGAAACTCCTTATTCTCTTTTTTAGTCGTAAGTCACTCGTAAGACCAATATATAATGGATGTTGCTTATAATACGGACGGTATTGAAACTAAAATGAAATCTACGGGAATAAACAACTACTTAAATAGTAACTTTCTACTCTTACATGTAATTTGTGGTGATTAAAATAAATTTATTAATTATTAAACCCGCCAAAACACCTTACCTCATATTATACATACATCGTATTTATTAAGGAAAATCATTAACTAGCGAACATTTATTTCAGGTCTGATGAGCGGCATGTTAGGGCGATGTTTTTTCAAGCAATGCTACGACTTGTTCGGCGAGCTAATGGACGCGTTGGCTCTATTGAATGGGGCAATTAACTTCATTCTCTATTGTTCTATGTCCAAACAATTTCGTACGACTTTCAGGCAGATAATTCGGGCGCAGTGCGCTCCCCAGCCGCGCGCCGGCTCTCATACTGAACTGCAGACCACGTATGTATGAGGTTTGCGTAAAGCAATCGAGAACCTCCGAATTGCACAAACTACGCCGGTATAGACACTGGCTTTTACTATACAATGATTGGTTTTAAACAATCAATTAAGGCCATAACAAGGCGATTCAAGAAATAATAGAACTACTACATGTAGCTCAGTAAAATGTGTGAATATGTTTGACGTTGACCTTAAACTATTAAGGTACTAATTGGATGTTGTACTACAAACGATGTGGACATGTTAAAAGTAAAATCTCTTAAATTTAAAATAAGTAAGAGATTCAGTAAACTTTTCTTTGCGACTATCAATTGTAACTCTCATCAAATATTTACGTCTCGTATATAAAGTCGTTTATGTTTTATATAAGATATAGTCGCAGGAAGAATAATATACGGAATCACTCTACTTCATTAGTTATTTATATAACAATTAATGAATGTATATATTATATATTAGTAGCTTTATCACTATTGGATTACTATTTATAAGATATTACTATATTACTTTATATCGACAAAGAACCTGAAAAAGTAGGTCATAAGAGCTCCAGTTAGTTTATGAATTTTATATGCTGCGAACAATTTTGGGTGCTCGTAAAGTCGAGGATGTTAAAAATCAGGGCTTGATGTGAATATAAATTTGCATATTGCCGGTTTGGCTGAATTCTAAGGCTGTATTTGTTATGCAGATGCTTCTTTTGTCCGTTCTTGTAATATGTATAAAACCTTTCATGAATAGTCTTGATAATATTATATAATAAGCTCTGTAGGAGGTTGGGGAGGAAATGCAGTACACGGAAGAGAATTATTTTGTATTTTGTTTCTACATTTCTTTTTAAACTATACTTTCTAAATTTCTATAACTATAAGTCTCTGATCTAAGAGTCCACTAGCAATCAGAAGTATATCTCAGAAGCTATTGAACAACGACTTTTTAATTAAGTGCTTCTATTATAAACGTGTTATATATGTATATCATCATAGTGATATGTATAGATATAAGAAATTAATAGTATTTTTTACGTTAGAAATAAAACCAGAACAAATTTATTTTTATTCTTGATAAGTCCAGAATAGTCAAACTCAATTTTTTATATACTAATAACTCAATATTTTGAGAACACCATACCTTCCCGAATAACTTAAAATATCATTTTTATTTTTATCACAGGTACGTAGAATTTGTGTCATAGAAACTATGGGCTTTATGGAATAGTCTTTAGTATTTTACTAACTTACGGCTTCTATTATTCCATCCATTACTACTACACATTAAAGTAAAAATTCACTTATTCACTTCGTATTTAAAGTTCTTGCTTTCTATATCGTAAAAAAACACTACGCTAATTATACATGAACGAGTAATATAAAAATATATATGATACAATGTAAATACAAATATTAAAAGTAAGTGGGTATTTTTGTAAATATTTAACAAACTACGTGTAAATAGGCTTTGTTAATCGTTACTTTAAACATGAAAATAAAATGTATGTAATATGTATTATGAAATAAAAAATACTATGTACTAAGAAATAAACAATTACGTGAGTAACAATTTCGTTTTCTTTTAAAAACTAAGTAAGTATTTTGTCAAAGCAATTAAACGATTTCTGGAAAAGATTTAGCAGGAGTTCAAAAGATTTACAAACGGCAACTTTTTAATTAAAGAGGACGACGTAACACAATTTTGGAGGATTTATTGTTCGTACATAAGTTTAAAAAAATGATGAACGCGTTTTAATCAACTTTATTTGTGTCAGACACGGTATTGGGAGTTTTTCTCGATATTCAATTTAGAGTACATCTATTTTGACACATAGAAATAAGAAATAACCCAAGCCATAAATTTAAGTTAGATTTTATGTAATCAACAATATCTTATTTTATTTTTTTAAAACAGAATGTGGACTTGAAATATAGTGGTATGAGAATGTTAACTTACTTTTATATGTTAATTTAACTCTTATAATATTAATAAACGAAAGAAAATATTTAGTTGATGACATTATGTAGTTTTCTATTGTCGTGTTCTTGGTATCAATCCAATAAGAGATGTCGTATGATAAAAAGTTTAATTCATTGAGGAAGTTGAACCGAACACAAGCGAAGAGAACAAACAAATCGTATATTATCGCATTCCATTTAGCACCACACATTGTTGTTAAGTCATCCAGAATAAATCGAAAAAGTTTGGTAAACATCAGTGCATCCGAAGTCCACAGAACTGACCTTGTTCTTTTAAGATGGTTCTAAATTCTTTCCTTTTTAAAATACAAATAATAATTCACTTGGCTTGTATAAGATTAGAGTATTACATTGATTTTTAATAAATACTAACAAACATCTGCATCTCAGGACTGCATTCTGTGGAATAAGCTTTCTCCAGCTGCGTTCCTGAATAGATTAAGGACCTTAAAAGAAGAGCGTATCTTTCCCTAAAAGATGGGCAACACACTCGTGTCAAAGTAAGTACTCATGGGCGGTGCTGGTCACTTGGGCGCGCCAGCTCGTTTTTTTTATAAAAAAGTTATCTTGCTTTTGAGTATCTTTCAATCAAAAGTAAATTTATAAACGAAGCAACTTTTAGTAAACTTGGTTTAAAATTTTTCGTCAAGAGTAGAGTTGAATATTTTTATTTTTTATTACCATTTGACTAAAGAGCTGGGAAAATAGGGAAATATCCACTTGCTAATGGCGTCCAAAAAAATATTATTGTCCGATCATAAAAGAGCTATAAATACTTTTGAACACTGCAAACAAATTATTAATAGCTACTTCTATAAACATTCGGTTAACCTTGATTCAATTAACTGGAGGAAACTGAAAACATTTGCCCAATACTATTTTTTCGAACTCAACCAAACATCAGTACTTTAAAAACTGTAAATTATTTATTTGATAGGTCTGTATTATTACATTTCGTTTGACTCTCCGCCTTTGATCGGTTATTTATTACATTACATGTAGATACAGAATTATTCATGTTTTCAAATTGTAATATTGGACTCTTAATTTCTTCCCACCTTATTTTAGTCTATAATACATGTTATTTTTTTCAGACTTTATTTTTCATTTTTCAAATGCGGCAACATAGTCGCCATTATTTTATAAGCATTGCAAAAACATGGATAGAGATCACCGTTCATTTTTAGAATCCCTTTCTCAATTAACTACTTACCATCACGCTTATAAAATAGATTTTAAACTGAATTAAAATATATTTTAAATAATTCAATAATGAAAATAATTATTATTTATATATTCTTTCGATTCACAGTTGTGTTATACTTTAACCAATAGGTTATAATAATACTCTAACTAATAAGACTGTTAAGAACTATAAATAAATTTAGATACATTTATATAATAACAATGTTAAAGCTATAAATACGTAAAGTATATAAAGATCAAATTACAGGGATATAACCTTTATTAGCCACAACGACAAATGAGGTGGGTTCATGCATCCTCATCAAAAGAGCACCTTTTGATGTCATACATATTTGATAAACGCGTGTTTACAATTTAAATGGTTACACCGTTTAATTTGGTTTGAGGAACATTTATTGCTTATTAGCAGAAAATAACGTGAAAAGTTTAGAGATAAAATATTTGGAAAATTTTGGCTGGATTTTGATGCTGGGTCATCGTGACCTAGTTAGCTACGAATTTAACACGAAATAGTATATGTACTTTTCCTACGTGTCATTAAACTTCTGCCCATATTAATATACGAGCGAAAGTAAGACCAGAAAAACATTTTAGGTTTAAAATAGTGTCGGGTTGTATTTGCTGCAACACTTGAAAAATCAGGAAAATCATTCATTTTTATTAAGTTATCAGTCTTTTTAACATAATCTTTTTAAAATTATTTTGTAAAAAGAGTTCCAAGTACTTAATCCCAACAAATCCGTTTAATTTAAAGATGCTTTTCCAAATCGGATAAAATAATATCAAAACTGTGAATGAGCAATAAAGGTTAAAAGAAAAGACGTAAACAAGCTTAAACAAGACAATAGTTTGTATTCGCCTACAGTTTTATTATGTTCAATGTCAAACAAGCCGGCTTCATGAAAACAATTTCGAACTAAATCGCAGTTCTAACTTCCACATTTTCAAGTATGAAGCTGCTGCATATATTTTTGTAGCTTTCAAACTTTGCCTTTACATACAAAGAATGATAGCAGTTTTAAAAAAAATTGTTTAAGAATAATTTTAATTTTTTTTTATTAAATATAATTTTACGTGTAGGATGTCTGAGATTGTCGGATGTCGGAGACACCCCTTGTCTTGGCGAGGAGGTTCAGTTGTTTGAGGTAGATACAGTACCTTAGGCGAAGCTAATTGGATGGAAGGGGCTGCGCTCGGTATTCCTCTATTTATAAGGGGCACGAGAGCAGCCATTGGTGGACCGTGGGTGTGACCAGCGCAGGTGGCCCGATACGTCACACATGGAAGCGCTCTGAACGGTGGATTGGGGTATGTCTATCTTCCCAAGGAAAATCAGCTTCTATTTCATCTCATAAGCATAATACAGCTTACAATTTTAATTAATGTGTGATTGGTAGAGGTATGAAAGAATAAAACAAAATTTTAAGCTATCTACGTAGGTAAGGTATCTTTAAATTTTGTGTATTTGTTTGTTATATTCTTCTATAAAGAAATACTTAGTCTATCCTTGTATACCTAAAAATAACCTTAGCGACGTAAGCTCTAGAACGTGGGCTGTATGTAATATTTTATATCAAATTCTGTTCGAAAATGACTGTTATTCAATCTGTTTGTGTTCTTAGTATAAGTTTTGTTTATCATATATGTATAAGCTTTACCAATTAAAATTAATAACAGTTTCAAAACAATATTTATAAATAGGCACGAATTCGTTTAATATACGAAGATAATATCGACCCTAATTTGGGATTGACGAGGGTACAGATAAATTATAATATTTCCTGGTTAAAATAGTGCCAGGAAGGAAATTGTTTTGAAGCTTCGACATTTTGATCTGTTAATGCCAAAGCAAATTAGAAGCGGGTTTGAGCTTAACGTTTAAATTTCAGTTCGTATAATTGGTTTCCAGACAAATATGATTACGGTTTGATGAAAAAACAACTCGGAAAAATGAGCGTGTTTTTTTCCATATTTATTTTTTTAAGATATAAAAGAACGTGTAATATATTGGTAACTTTAGCGAAAGTTGTCTTATTAATTCTATTTATAAATATAATTAAATGGAAATTTTTGTTATCACAATTGGATATATCATAAAATACGTTTTATTAATAATATATTAGGATTCATTGTGTGTCTTTTCAGTTTTTTTAAACTTTGTCAATTTTATATAGCAAAAACTTCATTTTAAATATAATGAATAATGTTCATATTATACCTTTAGTGATATGGTCTTTACATTCTGTCAATACTTCATAAAGGCGTATTCGCAGCGCGTCGTTACTTGAAAAATGCAATAACGTTGCCTGTACCTGCACGTAAACTTCGTATTAAAGTCAGAGCCTTCACTGTATAAAGTTATACGAAGTAATAATACCTAGTACCTTGCTTTATCTTTATCGATGTACCTTGTTATCTATTTTATTGTAGTAAATGTTTTGGTAAAATTTACAAGACTAATAGCTTAACGATTCTAAAATGGAGAAAATACACAGCAATTTTAATGAAGATTTCTTTTATTTCTTTGTTATAAGAATAATAATTGGATCAATCAAATAAATATGGGATATAAAAAGTAGCCTATGTTTAGTCCACCTCCAAAAATATGTGTGCAAAATTTATTTTTCTTGTTCTTTTGCGTGAAAGCGTAACGAACATCTCTATTTTCCCATTTATAATATTACTAAGAATGTCACAATAAATACTCGTACAATATATATGCATAGTATTCATATCATATCATTTTTGGTTGATGGTATGCAAGTTACTTCCATAAATAATAAATTAACAATTCGATATTTTATTGAGTTTGCGTCCGGAAAATTATTAAAGCCCCGATTATTATACGTAAAATTTCCTGTTACGTATAATTGACTGATAAATAAAATTATGGTTTATTAACATCGGAATTACTGAAAATATTATTACCTTAAACGTAAATTCTAATGTTAGTGATTTTGTAAAATGTATATTTTTCATACAAACTTTGAATGTGATTCACATTTGTAACATTCAAAGTTAGTGTGGAAAACGAATGCGGTAAGTTTATATGATTAAATTACTGTTGAGTCAAGAGTCAGTGCAGCGCATGCAAAATGTGAAAATTCATTATAGAATTCAAACTTGAGATTGCAGATTTTACAGTGTGCTAGGTGCTTTCCAAAGTCAACAGCAACCTTATTCGAACAGGTTATGCGATCTATTTTATTACTTCTATCCAATACTTAATCATACTCCTATTGATAGGTGGAAATGAATATTGACATTTGAATACATGTTCCTATTGAACACATTCTAAAAAGGAAATTATATTTATATACGGAAGTATGTCAAATAGAAATTATTACATAAATATTACTTGAAATCTTTAGTAAGTCAGCGTTGACAAAAATAGAAAGTGTAGTACAAGTTTAATATTAACATGAAGTCTCGAAAAAACTAGAAATGAGAATACAAAATACAATAAACACACACACGTATATCACTCAGTAGAATATTGTTCAACGCAATAAAATCTCTCATATTGTTATTTCCATCGAACTATATTGCGATAGCATCTCGTTAGCAGCTTAATATTCGTTTTGAGCGTGGTGCCTGTTTCTTATCCTCGGAACGCGAGAATAAGGAAAACGTCCCACAAAATGATCATTATTTATAAGTCTGACAAACGCGGAGGAGTGCTGTTGTCACTTGAATTCGGTTGTATTTTTATTTCGAAAGCCATACCATATTTATAATATACTTCGCTATGACGTACTTACATAGAAGTATTTTACATACCGCTTAAAAATATTAATCCAAATTTGGAAGTAGAAATCTGTAATGAAATAATTAGACGCAATTTTAAGTTTTTTAAAAACGTATAAAGCATAATATTCCATTACTCTTAATACTTCATCCGTATACAAAAAGAATAATATTCAATATGAGCAGTATGGTTGGAAAATATTTCACGACATAAAAATAAAATATTTCAGCGAGGCCTTTTCCAAGTACCCAATACTTAAAGAACAATGTTCTTAAAAAGGTATTCTTTCAAAGGGCGCTCTTGCAATATTTTTGACGACGTAACCAGAAAAATAATTATGGTTCTTCGATTTTGTGAAGAGCGAGCTCGTGTGATGCAGATGGATACGTATTATGTAGAGTTTATGGTCGATAAAAGGGATTAATTGACCATATAAATTCTCATTATGAACTTAGCCATTAATGGTATTGCAAATGGACTTTGGAATCCGTATCGCAAATCATAAAAAAAGTGTTTTCTTATTGATTTCATGACTGTAAGATTGCGTACACAGATACGTTTGTCTTCTTAAGCTGCAAAGTGTTTGCAGGTTGCGGAAAACCTTTAGATTTAATCTAGATATAGGCTTCTTAACTGCTTCATTAACAATCAATAGTAAATAATTCTTATGCATTGAGTACCCATTGAATAATAATAATAATAATAATAAAAACATTTATTTTCTACCACAATATGCATAACAGTTTTGGTAACATATTGTGGGAGACTGGTGCCTAAACTAAGCTTTTGGCCCGTATTTCAGGACACCAGGTCTCCCCCCAACACGACACAACAAAATGACACAACGATCATGAAATAATGTTTCATAAAATATGTGTGTGCGTGTGTGTGTGTTAGCGAGTGTGTGTGTGTGCGTGTGTGTGTATGTGTGTGCGTGCGTGTGTGTGTGTGCGTGCGTGTGTATGAATACCTGAATATACGTTTTTCAAATTAAAATAAAATTTATTTAAGTGATTAAGTGAGTAAGTATTTCAATTCATGTTATTTTCATTTCGTATTAATACGAATATAACTCTGTCAGTAAAGCCGTCTCCGTATAATAGCCAATATTAATATTCAATATGAAAACTCTCAGTATAATTTATCCAAACGTCGACTTATCTTGCACGATTACAGAATATAGATAGATTGTACCAACATAAACGTGTAGGCACAAAATTAATTCTTTTAGCAGCCCATTAGTTATAACGATGCCGCACCTCCGTCAGACCAATTTTGCGATACGACGCTATATTATGTAGATATGTTGTTAACGTTATCTTCAGTGTGAATTTAAAGCATTAAATAAAGTCTGTTACTCGTTAAAAAGGGCATTTTTAAACAAAATCGAGACTTCGTTTGCACGTTTCACTGGCCTACTCTCAACCCTTTCCTGGACCACACATTTACACACACACACACACACACGTGTGAAAAACTACGGTGAAAATTATTTTAATAACATGTCTCTAACTGGTACCATGCGTATGTTAACAAAGAATAACACTAGGAAGAAACACACACTACACGAAACACCAGTCTAACTTGTACGTCGCTTTGTTTATTGCTTTGATACAATATATTCCATATTGTTGCCATACAGCTATACAAGGTGCGGCGAAAATGTATCGGAGTATCATAAAAACGTTTTTGTCTAGCTGCAGAATTCGTTCTTTACTTTTGTAAACTATAGGATTCTTTAAGTAGTTTTCGGAATCCCCTTAATACAAATGATTTCATTCTCAATTGCCGCCCTCTGTAAAAGCTTAAGACGACGCGTACGTTTAATACCTTGAGGTAACGCCACAGAAAAGCAGGGTATTAAATCAGGTATATTGAGGACATTTCTAGCAGAATAGTACCAAAATAAAGAGTTGAATGGGATGAATGTTTATTCTAACTATAGACTATTGATTTTGAGTTCTTATATTACTTAATATCATCTGCATGTTTTTGTGGAACTCATAACATCAATAATTTGATGTTGTGAGACTGATTGTTTGTGTTGTCAGATTAGTCTGTTTTGATGAACCTTATGGTATGCTTATAAAGAAGCACTCTACACAAATAATTTATGAAAAATAACAGAAACTCGTAACGTATTCATGATACTATGATATTGTTTTAATTAAAAATATCGTGATTTTTGTGGTTAAGTTTTCGCACCCTGTATAATATAATGTCAGTTACTTGCCTATATTTTCTCCAAAACATGTCAACGATTTTTTCTCCAAAACATTCGTTATTTACTAGTAAACTTCGAAATCATTTGTATTTTGTATTATATTATACTAGCGACCAATCCCGGCTTCTCGCACATATATTATTATCCGTGTATTATAAACAGTAACCTTCCCAAAGACTATACATATTTAAAAAAAGTCGCATTAAAAAAGGTTTCGTAGTTTCAAAGATTGAAACATATATAAGGACACAAAAGAATGCGACTTTGTTTTATATGTTCATTTATTAATTCTTTATACATATTAACATATTATTTATAACACATTTTAACATAACATAATATACAAAAAGGAAAATACAGAAAAAGATACATGTTATACTATATAATGGGTATGTACATTGTACACTTTTATAAGTGCTTCCATTTATGTTCTATAGAAATATAATACTACTACTAATAATGAATATATCGCTCAACGAAACAGATGCAACTATCGTTTTTCAAACTTATTTAGTTACGTTTAAACCTGTTTTTATAGTCTAAATATACTAAAAACAGAAATGATTATTCGAATGACGCAATACAGTTTGAATTAATTAAAGACATAAGTAAGGGCGTTTAAGGTATAAACGCTCTTTACTTTCGTGACATAGTTACAAGTAAACTCACGTTAAGTAGACAACAAATTGTGAAGTTTACACCACGGTTAAGCATTCATGCCTGAGGAAGCTTCGTAAAGTGTATATTTAAGTTGGTCCTACCACGTAGACTATCTATAAGTAACACTGAATCGTTTTTAGTAGGTATATAATTATCATTTTAAACTATTATTTTATTATAATTGTATGATTGATAAACAGTTAGGATATTTATTAATATTTTACTCTGAAAATTAAAAAGAATACAATTAATTTGTTAAAACTTTAGAAAGTTAGAGAATCCTATAAAAAGCCTAGCCCTTTTAAAAATAATATTAAGCTAATATTAATTAATTATTGAGCCCTTAAAATAAAGAAAACAACAAGGCTGTTTTGAACCCTTTTAACAATAAAGTAACTAAGTAAGAACTGTGACTGATGATGTATTGTTCAGGAAATCATGACCGTGTAGCATTTAGAAATCTTAGAAGTGCCTATAATAATAGTCATTTCAGTTTTTATTGAGAAAGATTAACGAAAAAATATTAGATTTATAATAGCTACACAACCTGCTCTACTTATAAGAAATACTACATTTGTTTAAATATACTATTCATAATATAACCTAAAAAAATAACATTGCATTTAAAAAAAATATTTTCGTTTTTCATAGGCCATACTTATCAAGTTATAGGTAAATAAGCTGGAAGTGAATAATACTTTTACTCCTCAACGTCCATTCTATGCAGTAATAAAATAAAATTTGAATACGAATAAAGAACAAACTACGTTTAGCTGTATTCGTATATTCAGTTTGGTACACAGTACCAAACTGAATTCGCTACATAGCTGTGTAGTGTAGGTACACATTTGAAAGCTTTTTAAATTTCCTGAAGCTGCGCCCGCTTTGACGTTGATTTATAGATGTTTTATTTTGCTTATATTAGTTTCTTTTGTCATATTTTTGTTATTTCGCACAAAAAGTAACGATGTTTCATTTCGTCGAATCTGAAATCAAAGTTTTATTACCTACCTTAAGTTAGCAAATATCATTCGCACAAAGAACTTGTAGGCGACGATTTGATAAATCTAAAAAGTTTAATACTGAACGATTCTAACAAAAATTTCAAAAATTTTTTCCTCATCATATAAAAGCATTTTTTTTTCTTTCAACTAAATACATTCAGCGAAATAACTATCAAAATATACAAAAATAAAAAATAAACATAATAATGTATTTTCAAATATCAACGTTATAAATTCAATCAAATAAACTTAGATTAGATCACAAAAGAACTGATCTTTAAATAAGTATACGTTTTGTGTAACGGGCACTCCTATTTTTAAATGTATCTGAAAGTTTTTAATTACTTTATTCGTCTTTACTTACTAAGAGATCGGTAGATTTAATAACATCAGTGCTTGAAACACTGATGTTATCGACTCTTCTATGATAACTTTTTTTTTCAATTCATAATAAAATGAAGAGTTCTCAAAGGAAATAATATATTTCAAAGATAGCGTTGGGACTATGATAATTCAGGCGGACACGGCGTGAAATACGATACACATCTTTCATTCTGTCCTCAGAAATAATAAGAAAACTTTTATCCTCCTTTAAAAGTCCAATTTCAAGCACTAAATATACAACAATAAATATTATTATTTACACTATAAAGTTTTATTGTTCTTTTACAGTATTTTATATAATAATTTTTAATTCTTATACTTTTATCAGAAGAATAGTTCTCTTCTTGAACTAGTCTTCTGAAAAAAAAAATAATCCTGATATGTCTGAAACGGACCTTCTTAAGTACGATATTTCTTGTCTTAAAAATCAAGTACAAAGTTTTCCGCCGCTACAAAAAGTATATAAGTTAAGTTACTCTAACTTTAAAGTAGATTACAGTACTAAGTCTATTTAAAATAGAAGCTGAATAAAATGACAATATAGACACTGTATCAGACGGCTAAGCCTTACGGCTACATCTATGAGCGGACATGAGCTTTCTATTTACATAGAGTACAATAATATTATAATATTTGTAATGTTAGAATAGAGTAGCTTTCGATTGAATAGTTCTTATGTATATTTTTCGTAAAATAAGATACAAAATAACAAAAAATTTAATAATAAAAATATTTGTAAAAACATCACACTTAAAATCACTACTATGATTTATAATAATATTATGATGCAATATGTCAAACATAAATTATAATCGGATGTTCACAGATTTAAAGGCCAATTTCAGTGACAACACTCGCTGTAAAATGACAAAACAATTATTTCCAATGCGCTATAATTTGCTCATGAAAGGATTTATTTAAACATTGACTTTAATCCGATTACTATCACACACTCTCACACTAATTGTTGATATGTTTATTCGCAACCATTTACATAAAACGAAACCGTAAAATAAAATGGGAGAATAAAAACCATAAAGGATCCATCTATGGGTTAACCCTTTCTAGGAAATGGAAATTTTATCTAAACGTTGACTATACTTGCTAGTTATACCAGGAAAAAAGAACCTTAGCACGATAAAGAAAAAATATTGCAGTGTTTACATCAGTGCCTGGCTCCCATCTCAAAAGAAATGCACTCAAGCCAAGATATATTAAACGTTTGGATTGTATATTAATAATGTCAACAGATCGAAAACGCTTGTGTGTTGTATGTCTGAAGAATAAAGAAGAGGTACAACAAGAAAAATTAAAAGAATACAGTATGGGAAATAATACTAAAAACGCATGATGACATGAATTATATAATATCGGTGACATAGTAATGCAATGTATTGATTTACACAAAAATAAATCACTTTCCTTAATTCGCTAACTTGCAAAACATAAATTATTAGGTACAAACCTCTCAAATAAGAGAAAGAATGTATAACTTTCGTCACTTTGGAATTTCATACCTATATAATTTCATATAATTAAAAGGTCGTAATGTAATGTTACCTAAAAGCTGTGTAAAAGTTGAAATTTCATTCACTAATTTATATAAGCACACTAATGTATTTTTAAAATAAAGGTACGAGGGATATGTAGAAATATTCAGGGTAAAACCACATGGCCGGAATTTTTAATTAATATATGAGTTTATTATTCATAGACCTGTTTCACATGGAGTTTCTCAGTCGTAGCAAGTAATTTAAACGTGTATCCGGATTATGGTAAAAGAATTGTCCCGCATTAAATAGTACTTAGGTACGAAATGTTCTTCCTTTCGGGAACTGTGATTGTATATTTGATATTATTCGAACACCAACGGTGTTTTGCGTCAATATTTCGAACACAGCGTCCTTTGTCCTTGTTTTAAGTATGCACGATAATGTTACAGAGATCAACTGATCAAAAGCTTCCCAAGCAATGGTACTTAAGTTGATTTATGTAATACTACATGGCTGTAACAATACCTTTTTGATATTTTAATAGTTTCTTAATGATAAGACAAACTTACTTGTACGTGAACTTCTGTCATAATTATACGAAGTGTTTCGCCCGAAGAGAATCAAACAATCTAAAACCATAAAAATCAGTCTAGTCGTTTACAGTAATTAGTGAATTAGAATAAATCCGACTTCGTTGTAAATTCGTATTTTGATTGTTTATAGAAAAAATAAAATACAGTGATTTAAACACTAGAGTAAAGCTTTAAAACGATTTAAAATGTGACGCATCTAACGTATTTATTATACTGTAACAGTATTTATAATCAAAACGAATGTATAATTAATGTATCCTTTATAAACACGAGCTAATACAGTGTGGCAGGGTGGTGTATTTACGTCAGAGATAAAAGATTTTATGAAGAAATCACGATTTCCGAGAACATAATAATGTGTAACTGTGGATAATATAAATCAATGAAGATGTTTCTAAGAACGTTTTATCAATAGGAGGATGAAACTCGCACTCATTGTAATATAACAGTAATAAGACCGATTCAAATATCGTATATCAATAGCCTTTGACATATTTTGTGTCGGGTCTTTATGAAGGTGGAAGGAATCACCGGCGGCGCTGAAAATCCTTAAGGTAGTATGATGCCAATGTTCAAGTTCGATCAATGGCAAACAAAGAAGGAAAATTATAAAAAAAATTAAAACTATCTAGGTATATAAATTTACTCGCACTTGTTTTTATTTTATAAATAATTATTTATTACGATTTTTACTCTGGGATATCAAGTAAAAGATTTCCTGTATTAATTTTTGACAAAAATAGACTACAATAGATAGAGATGGATATTAATTTCAGAATTCGGTATAGATTACGTTCCTTGGTAACAGTGAAATAAATAATATAATTAAATTGTTCATACATTTCAGAAATTCGTTAGGTACGCGCTTGATTTTCAATCATTTTTTATGTAGCTGTATAATTATATCTTGTACACGACGCGACGTATTAAATATTTACTTTTGTACATTGTGAGATAAGTATTACAACATTTGCCAAAAAAATATAAAACATTCAAATCGGATTTGAGCCTTCAGAGAGAAGTCTTCCCTTAGAGTCGTCCCTTAGAGATATAACAAATTAATGATTTGTGGGCTAATATCTCAATTCTGTCTACAAAGATGTAAGCAGATATATGTCTACTATCTGTCACACGTAACTGTTAAGTTAATGGATCATACACAACATACAATATAACTAAATACATACATAAATACATAAACATAGACTTTATGTGTCGACGTGATCTTAGTAACATCGCTAGTGTTAAACAATCCATAATCTAATAAAAACATATTGTTTAATTAGTATGATTGTTTGTTAATTCAATATGATGAAATACTCTTTATGGTTAATCGTTAGATATAACCTAAAAATGTATAAAATATTTATCCTTAATATCGCAGCGATTTATATAAAATTGTTAATCAGAAAATGTCTAGACACTAAGGAAATTTGGAATATTCTAAAGATCCTTTATAATGATTAACTCTAATTAATTTTAATGCCACACGATAAGAAAATATTACAATTAGTATTCACTTCGCGTCTTGCTTACCGAATCAGATATTTTCAGTTGTTAGAAAGATTTGTTAGTAAATTAATATAACATTTACAACTTGAGACATTAGGGGAAGCTCTGGAGCTCTTATTAACAAAGTAACGATAAGATGGGTTACAATTAATTCGGCAGTAATTCAATGGAGAATAAGTGATGATTATCGCGCGCTTCTAAGGCATCGAGATCCGTTCAGTGTGTATCGGGCGGCGTGAAAGGGCGGGCGAGATTTGCCCGCGCAGAATAGTCGGGTCATAAAATCTAAAAGTGGCTAAAGCTCAGTGGATGTGACGGCACAATGTAGTTGAATAGTATGCACGTGAGTTAATACATTGTTTTGTTGGAACTCTTTGAATTTGCTTCGATTTAAGCGTTATGTCACGTTTTTGAGAAGTTCTTTATTTTGTAACTTTTTAAATGGAACGATTTTATTATATGCCAGCATTGTTTTGGATTTGAAGGAGGTACATTTAAAAAAGTTTTTATATATTTTATATATCATATAACAATTAAATATTCCAACTATTTTTAAATTGGCTATTTTTGTACATATTTAAAAAGAGTATTCCTAAGTTACTCTTTATGTTTCGTGACGTTGTTGGTATTTTTTCATTTAGTTAATTATAAACCAACACTGGTTGGTAATACGCTAACTGTAAAGACAATTACGGACAAATTTAAAATATCGCTGTCATTCCAACTCTTTTTATGAAGACTAAAAAAGTTTTTAAGTTTGCTATTATTAAAACGAATGACGTCTAAAGTTGTGTGGGATTTTAATGTATAATCGTATTATTGTAAAGAAGAGGCAAGAAATTAAATTCTATTATTAAATATACCGTCATATTATTACGTACCTCTAAATTACATAGACACTTTTATTTATGAAGCGATGAAGTAACAGATTATATATTTACCTACCGGAAACAAGCAACTAAATGTATCTCAATTGAATTGATTCTATGTTTATTTGTAGATCTGTGAACGCATAATATAGATAGTAATCGATTTAATAGATCAATAAACGTGTAGCGGAAGTCGAATTCTCAGGTAATTTTCTTGACTACAACGATTGTATAATTTCATACTATTTGTATGATAGTCTGTACAGGACAGTCGAGAGTTATATTAGAAAATTCTTAGATATGATAATCATAAACAAACAAGAACTTCATCGTCTGCATAGGTTCCCTGTTTTCTCATAGGAGGGAAATTATCATAGGCTGCTATGAGTTTTAAAGAAAAGACAGTTTACTGGGCAAAAGAGAATGTTGTTCTATTTGACCGTTTATATCCTTTTTAGTAGTTGACTATTACAAACTCACAAAATTTGTTCGGAACAAACTATGTATCAAAATCTGCATTTATGATACAAAAATTATGTTCTATAACGAACACGTAGTTCCCTTTTATTACGATATACCGTGAATTACGGTATGGATATTTTTTCTAGACTATTTATATAGTCAAATTGTCGACAAGCCAGAGAGCTTTTCTAATGTCATTAGGTTCTATGGAGACTTAAAGGATTTGCGAGTGCGTTACAGACTTTTACAAAGAGGAAGACAAGGATTTATTACAATGATGGGATAAGCCGACCTTTAATAAAAGAGTATGAGAGAATAGGAGAAAGGAAGGCAGGAAGGAACAGTGGAACACTTTGATAGTAAATATAATAGGATAGCTAATTAGAACCATATAATATTATGGTAGGCAATCTATACTAATATATAAAGCTGAAGAGTTTGTATGTTTGTTTGTTTGTTTGAACGCGCTAACCTCAGGAACTACTGGTTCGAATTGAAAAATTATTGTTTTATTGAATAGAAAATTTATCGAGGAAGGCTTTAGGCTATATAACATTACGATAAGTAAGGGATATAGGATAAGTAGAAAGCAATAATTTGTGCCTCCAGCACCGTAGTAAGACGGCACGATCCGTAATGACATATCTGAGGAGTTACTGACGGTTTTCTGTTCGAGGGTGGCAGCTCTCCGGGGGATTTAGCTAATTATAGCCTGTAGGCGTGACTGTGACAACTCCGAATATTAAATTTATACTAATACTAAAAAAGTTGAAGATTAAGCGACAGACAAGAGTTATTTGTTTGGGTTGTTGTAGGGAATAATTTCTGTACAGATATTCTATAAAAGAATTATAAAATAATTAATTATTACCAAAAAAGTATGATTATCAAGAGATATAGATAATTACTCGAACTAGTTGGAAAAATGGGAGCTTAATATTGATATGTCATATAATTAGCTGATCACAGCTCATATTTTTAGGTGCGTTGTATCAAAATTCTTAAACGTATTTATTTCATACTTACCTGTATAGCTTCTATTTGATACAAAGTTTAATTCACCAATTTTAAACAGATACTTACATAATATTAAAACTCGCTTCCTAAGCTTAACCGCCAAGGGTAACGAGCGACCCTAATACACATTATGGTGTACATAACAAGTATTTGAGGTGTTAAGATAAATATTTAAAGTACCTACAGTTTGTAACGAAATTTAATCAATTATAGAACAGTATATAACAAAGTTGCTTTCTCTGTCCATTTATCCCTTTGTGTGTTTATATCTTTAAAACTACGCAACTTTACAGTTATTCTAAGAGTCTTTATCACGTGACACTGGCAAGTATTGCCGAAGTCCTTGAGGGTTGCCATGATTAAAAAAAACTTCGCAACTGATTCTTATGCTAACTTTTTAATAGACATATGGCCAAATATTCATACGCAAATTAAATTTAAGCACGCCTTAAGACTCGTTATTTTGACAGAATTGGATGGCGAACTGTCAAATCGGACCGGTTTAAGTTGTACTTAAATTTAAGTTGCTTTTCAGTATTCCAGCATGAGTGATTCAAAACGAAGGTTTATATGTACCTATCATTCATGCATTATAATATATTCGGAAAAATATATAAGCAAAGCCGGGGCGGATCGCTAGTTATTTCAACAAGAAACCATCAGCAATAATTCGTTTCAATTAGTATAAAAATAAATTAATAGAATAATTATTCTTTCTTAAGTTTTCAAAACAAATGCTTTTACAAGCTCATTAATTTTAATTGAAAATTATTTTATCTCAAAATTTATTAATTAATGGGTTAATAATATAATAAGAAAAATATAAAATATTATACTATTGTAACTGTAACTACAAATATAAGTAAATGTGAATAAATAAAACGAAAAATATGAGTTTCAAGTATTAAAATTATATCATCTTTACTTTCTTAAATTAGCCAGTCACGACATCAATACGATTAATTAGCTGCTTCTAAACATTAATGAATGTACTTGTTTAAATACTTCAATGTTTTTTCAAGTGACTGAGCTGGGAGCTGAAAATTATTATGTAAAATAGTGAAAAAACCTACAATAACAGCGAAGTTAAGCCAATTAATTAATTCTTACGCTCTTGTAAACTTGAAACTAACTTATCGCTTGAACTTTTCTAGAACTAACAGTTTTTTCTTTATAAGTATTTTTCATATTCCTCTTATTCCTTTTAAAGTAAAACTTAAAACTTCGAGTAAGAAGGGATTTATATATAGGTTAGATATAGGTCATAGATAATTTATTAGCTGTTGCCCGCGACTCCGTCCCCGTGGATTTTCATATAAACTGACCCCCCTTGCCCCTTTATAACCCATTTTTCCAGTTTAAAAGTAGCCTATGTCTTACCCCAGGCTTAAGACTATCTTTGTACCAAATTTCGTTCTAATCAGTTCAGTAGTACAGAGGCAGACAGAGTTACTTTCGCATTGATAATATTAGTATGGATTATAGTACATATCTACTAAAGAGAAATTTCCTGTAAATGGCTGCTAAACTTAGCTCTAACGCATCTAGAATTCAGTTTGTGGGTGCTTAAACATAGATTTGCGTAAATAGAAACGTTCAAGAAATACGATTACCAAACAAAGTAACGTCAAACGCAGGTGAATTTATTAGTGGCATCATAGCACATAAAAAGAGGCTTTTGTTTTACGACAAGTATTTTGTGTACTAGCCTCGAAAATTGGTAATAAATGCTGTTTATTTTTGTAAATATATACGGTCCATTAACTTTGATGTTTACCGCGGTTATTTGAATTTTGGTATTATATGCTAGTCCTATACAAATAGATTGGTACCTTTATATAATTATATAATATATTATAATATTCTTGAATGAAAGATTTGAATGTTTGTTTGAATTGTATAGACTCCAAAACTCCTCTCACATTAAAGAACGTACCAAACTATAAATTTCCAATCGAAAAAATTTATGTTGCGTGGTAAACATTCGATTAATGGTTTATATAAATTTAAAAATGCAATATAATGTCAGCAATGAAACATGACTGAAATTGGTTTTCAAATAATTATTAGTGCAGCGTTCAGGAATATATCAAATTGCTATTATGTAGCCCTTTCAAGCCAGCTCGAAGCCAGAGCGAGCTTCTAGTAGGTAACATTTTAAATAACCGTCTCGTTCAATTTGTTTCGTTAGCTTATTCAGGCAGTGTTTGCAATCAATTATACCTAATTGATTGCTTGATGTTTTTTTATCACACAGATTAAGTCCTATGTGATGTTTTCGGCACTTCCTTTATCGTTCCATTACGTTTAGCTACAGGGAATTGTCCTGTGTAAACATATTATGATTAGAATAACTTTAGCGTTAATATTAGCCTTTAACGGGTATTATGTAATAATATATAGTTGATTTTGGTAAAGTAAAAATATGTGTAAGATGATTTCGTAACTAAACATTCTTACTCAACAACAGGCATTGAGACTACATCTGTTCTTTTATAGTCGTAACACTGATCACTTCTAATGTCATATCTATAAACTTAGAATATTTCTACGTACTCGAAATACTCTTAACGATTACTGGATTGCTGGTCTTTGATATCAATGTATTTGTATATTAAACGAATTCGGAAAAGTAACATTACTTAGACATAGACAACGGTTTTTTAATTTTAGTTTAAATTGATGTTTGAACATGCAAATTAAAATTTTTAACTTTTAATATATAATACATATAATAAATACATTTTGCTAACATATGTGAGTCGGTAATAGTTTTTAATTAATAAATTACACTACAATACAACAATCGGCTAATAAAACAATGCTAGTTAAAGAGATAGTTAGATCACTTACGCTTCTTTCTCTCTTGATTATTATATGTACGTATAAAGTTTTAATTACAATGTCAAAATATAAAGTTTATTAAAGTACTCGTTACGACC
Source organism: Eurema hecabe (assembly GCA_026213755.1). Taxonomy (NCBI): domain Eukaryota; kingdom Metazoa; phylum Arthropoda; class Insecta; order Lepidoptera; family Pieridae; genus Terias; species Terias hecabe. The sequence continues at coordinate 3,954,577 of JADANM010005443.1, forward strand.
CTAACTGGTGTAGTCAATATGTCTATAAATATAAATCAAAAACAATAGGAGCCGAAGATTTATTTGATGTATGTGTTTTAGTTTAGTCTGTATAACACTGAGCTAACAAACAAAGTTTTGATTCAAAACAGTTCATATTATTGTGTTTCGAATTGCTGGCGTGGAAAATTAAGGAATAATAAGGTTTCTAAGATTCTACTATAGACAAAGGATTCCAAAACACTTCATTTAGAAATTCATTTGTACTAACGCCTTTGAACGAGCGAACAAGTGAATAAAATATTAACCCGAAAAGAGTACTTGACAATAATTACTACAATATAAGAACGTTTGAAATAGGTATTAGGTACCTACTATGAAAAGTGACTGTGTCATATTGTAAGATACTGAAATAACATTATCTACATCATAACAAATTATATATTTTAATGGTTTTTGCCGATACTAGTGCTTTTGCCCGTTCCTTCTGTCCCTCATTTTGTTTTCAGAAAAATTTTATTAGCTGGCTCAGCGCGACTTCGCTCACGCTATTTCTATCCTAACCGAAATGTATTTTTTTACATAAGAACCATCGTTGTACATCCAGAAATATTCTAAAAAAAGAATTATGTAAATCGTCCCAGCTGTTATCGAGTTATGCGCTTACCAACACATTTTGAGGTTTATTTTTACCACGCTTTATATTAGCTTGGGTTGTATCTATGTAATGGAATCTTTAAGCATAAATTTGACCGATTTCCAGAAGTTCGATTAATTTGAAACTTTGCACACGTATTAAGGGCCGATGACAATGCAATAATTTAATAACAGTTTCCCAATATCAAATTTTCTACTTTTTAGTTCGATTAGCTATAAAAGCGTGGTTTTTTAGTTTTTTTAAACTATAATTTTTATATTATAGAAGATAAACTATAGAAATAGTATGACAGTGACATTGACTTTATTAGAATCCCAGTCTAGCCATATTCTATTATATCACCACAAGAATCTAAACAATTTCTTAACCTGAAACGATTTGATGAATGTAACTTAATAGTTATCTATTCTAGAGGTTAGTAAAGGACAGAGGATTAAACTAATAATTATTAATTATAGTATTTTTAAATAAGTTTATGATAAAAATATGATGTACATCTATATGAGTTAAATCCATTAATTCGGACTATATACTTGCTAAAACATTACAAACAAATTGTTTAAAGTTAAACAAATATCAGCATTGCAACTAATTGCCATATAAAAAGATTTACTATTTTTTTACTAATTACTTATGAGTCTAAATTACTTTAGGTTAAATAGAAGGGTCAGGTAAAGCGTACGTACATTAAAGTTTGATATAAAAAGGGATTACTCTTAAATGACAAAGTTTAAAGTTACAAATAGAATATCGTAGCATAAATAAAGTGTTTGATAAACAAATATATAAAAAAATAGACATACGAGAACTACACGGTTGAAACCATGTGCCTTAGCTAGTATAGTAATATCGTTTGAAGCTTCAATTGCATAGGCACTTAGCACTGATATAGCTTTAATAACTGCGGTAACATTTTCAAACGAGTAATTTACTGACCGTACGTGTTTACGCGGGATAAGTTTCTAGCTAAAATATTTTTTGTCCTTACTTTGTGTTTTTTTTCCCTTAATATGTGTGTATCAGCAAATAGTAGTTGGTTATATCTTCTACATAATTGAATGTAATTTCAAAAATGGTCTTTGTTACTGTCACATTAAATAATAAAATGTCAAATGTGGTTTAGAAAAACAGTCTAGGATTCAAATCAATTCAGACAAGCAAAACAATTATTAATTATTACAGATTTATTTTACTAAATATAAAATCCTTTTTGGTATAATTCATTTATTATGATGACTGCTGAGTATAAGTATATACTTTTAAATAGATGACGAGTTCGTTCCTACAGCACCATGGCAAGCCAGATTAGCTGTGATTGATTAGAGCAAGATTTGTGCTTACACTTTGTTAATGAAAGGACTGTTATTCAATATTTCCTGAGATTAATACGCCTTGTTATGAAAACGTTAGGAAGTGAATACAGAGTTTCTATATTATTATAATTTCGTACGTATTTTTGACAATCTCTTTGATTATTATACGAGTATATAATTGACGTAACTTCATGCTTTTTGTCTTTAAAATACATTGTTTAAGAAGATTACTCTACGCGACTCCGTCCGCGTGGACTTTCATGTAAACTTTGACCCCCCCCCCCTTCCTCCCCTTATTACAATTTTTTCCAAAAAAAAAAGTGCCTATGGTTTATCTCTTGCTCTAGACCATCTGTGTACCAAATTTCATTACAATCGGTTCAGCGGTTTGGCCGTGAAAGCGTAAAATTATAAAAAGTTTCAACCCTTCAAAAAAGTGCTCCTATGTCCTTCCCCGAGCTTTAGAACAATGGAAAGACAGACAGAGTTACTTTCGCATTTATAATATTAGTATGGATTAATAAGGATTTACAAAAAACATGATTTATATAACATTTACAATCCCTTAAAAAATGTGTTCCATACTCTTTGGAATAAATATGCCGTAATGATAATATTTTATAAAAGCATAAATCAAATGTTATTAGAAAATCTGTTTATAAACGTTTCTGAATAATTCATATGGTTGTATAAAGTGAGGATTTATCAGTCATGTTATTTGCGACATGAGAAATTATAACTTCCGACGACGCGAACGGACCAACGACTCCTGAACGCTGAACTAGATTTAACATGTCAAAACATCGTTATTTATTTTAATACTTAATAGATTTAATATTATTATTTTTTATAAAAAAAAACTAATAAATCTTGGCGGTTATTGGTAGTTTTCGTAGGAGTGTTAAAATTATTATATTTGTTAAAAAGACTTATTGAATTCCCTATTTAGCATAACGCTAATAATACTTGAATACGAATTCGCAGAAAAACCCGCGGGGCGCGGCAATAATGCATAGCAACAAATTAAAAGAACATTTTAAGATACAAAAATAGGTTTTTTTGATACTGAATTTTTTAACTTTAATTTTCTAAATAAAGCTCTTTTAAAACGTAAATTACAATACCTCGTTCTAGTCAAAACAATATTAGCAAGTACAATTAATTATTATTTTATAACAAAGAGCTTGTATTTTGCTTTGATGTTTTCGTAAGTTTTCGATTACTATTTGGTTTCAATTATTATTGGATAGTTCGTGAAGGTTAGAACAATGTTACAATCGAATTTACTTAACTTTTCAAATTATTACACTTAATTTTGCCCTTGAAATTTTAAAAATTATTTTCAATTTTATTTTACGTACCTACTGATGAAAAAAATTGTATGTAGTAAACAATAATAATATCAATCTAATTACAGAGTCCTCGATCGTATAAATCACGGTCACTAGTTAATATTTTCATAGAAAAGCATAAGATTATCATAATAATATTACTTTGCAGCACCGCAGTGGATCTCACGACGGACAAGATTTTCGCGTTCAAACATATTATTCTTAATGCCGAAGGATGCTATGAATACTTATTGAGACCCAGGAAAAATGGCTTTCGAGGAAAATAGCACATCTAATATCACCCAGGCGCTGACGAATTTGTTTGAGGAAATGTTATTCGCTACGGAGAGCACGAGTGGGAATAAGAGTATAAACATGTCCCAGTTTCTGTCTGTGCTGAGAGATCGTTCGACAAAGAGCAGCCATGATTCCATAGATTTCGGCACTTTAGTGAAGTTGGTTGACGGATGGCGGTCGAAGCTCAATCTGACGAAGGCCGTGGAACCGGTGTGCAATTATTGTGATGGAAATCTGCGGGATCTCATCTTATCGTACAATAGCATTCACGGATACATGAGCCTTATAGTAAGTAACCAATATCATTCACTTCTTTATAAAATGTTATTGTTTGTCATCATGAAAATATAAAAGAACTAATAATGTGTAGATAAATTGATTCTAAAATTTTAAAAACTCAGTTTTATCGCAATTTTCGTTTAAATAGTAAATGTATTATAGTAATAGTATAGTATATTTTTATTTTATTAATTTATTGAACGAGACAGCTTTATAAATAAAGTATAAATCTTGACATTGTTTCAAAAGGACAAGTTTCATTGCTTCACTAACGAAAGTCTTTAGGCACGATCTATAGACGTGCTTTTATTGCGGAGCTTTTTAAAGCTCCGAAATTAAAAGTACAAAAGAGATGTTATGAAACTGAAAAATAAAAATTAATAGTTCTACTATATTGCCTGGAATGAATTAGTTATTAGTATACCTATATTATAATTGGTAATACACTTATGTCATTGATGATAAAATTATTGTATTATAACACATAATTAGTTCCATAGAATTTTGTACGGACTTCAACAATACGTTATTTTTATAAAGTATCAACTGACTTTTTACCACAAAAATAACATTGCAGTTTGTTAAATGAAAACGAGATCGCTATAAATAAAGTAAACATCCACATGAGGCGCCCAACAAGTTTTCAACAGATATCAAATGTCATTAATTAAGCTCGTTAATGCGATCCTTCCTATTGTTTACGGATGAATATTGAGTAATTAAGCGACTTTCTCATGTTTACTTTGGTGACGTCATACTTAGGGTAATTATTGTTGTCCACGTGTAATTCAGTCCAATAACCAAATGGGAACCATAAAATATGAGTTTTGTTATTGTGTAGTAACATTATTTTATATTTTTACAAATAAACGTTTATGCGTAGCGACTGGACGAAAAATATTGTTTTAATAAAAGTTATAATTTCACATATTTCAACTCTAAGGCAAAAATTTATAAACTGACTTTTTTGATTAGATTCCATTTTCTTTGTATCTATTGTATTACCAATATTCGCATTCAAAACTCCCAAAAAAGAATGTGGCCATGAATTAAATTATCAATGAAATTCAAAGTGTAGATCATCAATTTGCTAAGCATTCTACAAATAACAAAGAGGTGAGGAACAATATTTTCATTGTTTAATTTAAATTTCCAGACGTCTCATTTCTATGCAATATGTAAATGCAGAACTATGAGGGCGCATCTACCTATTTGCTGCGATAAATATTGAACAGCAGTAATGCTGACTATGGTTCCTTTTGAATACCTTCGTCTAGACTCAAAACTGAACACGCACATTTCCTGGCACAATATCATGTATATTTAAAACATGTATGTAACAATTCTCGTTACAGACGGACAGATAAATATCTCTACCGATTCATGACTATTCTCCGCTTGGAAGCAATACACGAAATATGTTTACAACTGGGAAAGAAAAGAATGAAACGTTGTTTGTGTTACGCGAAAAATCGAGATTGTGAAAATAAACACTGTTTCTTTATATATTTTACAAGCTCCGCTGAACATACTATTAAATTATTTTTTATAGTAGCACGCTTAGTGTAACGATGCATTAGTCACTTACAATGATATACGTCTGACAAGATTGTTATTAAACTTGTTGATTTTGTATGAGCTATGGTCGCAAGTTTCGAACGCTCTTAGAAAGGTTTCGTAGCAACAAGACGTACTACGCTGTAGAATATTGATTTTCTTATTAACATTGACTTTTACATGTTTTTCAAACTATAGTATTAATGTTAGGTGTGATACAAATTCATATGAGGGAATATTTATGACAAAAGTTTAGTCAGAAACTTTAAATTACATTTCACTTTGTAATACTGTCTGTAATCTGTGGAGACTGGCTTCTTTGTATGATAAATAATATCATAAAACGAAATATATATAATTTAAAATATATTGTTAAGAATCTTCCTAAACGTCAACGGAAATATAGCAGTTACAGCTTACATTTATTTATAGTAAAGGGAATATTATAGTTATACGCAATCTATCTATCTCGTTCTGTTTACTTATTAAATCAACAGTCAGCAGATGCAAGAGTAAAATTTACGTGTGTTTTTGTCAATTTACACCATATATATCTATCTCCTTCTATTTCCTAAATAAACGAAAAGTCAGCATACTTAAGAGTAAGAATTACCTGTGTTTTTGAAAATTTACACCAGATATATCTATCTCTTTCTATTTCCTAAATAAATAAGCAGTCAGCTCATAATAATGTGTGTGCAATCCGTGCAGGTGTGTTTCTTCGGTTCGTTAGCGAACGCGCTGAACGTGGCGGTGCTGACGCGGCGCGACCTCGCAGCGGCGCCCATCAACCGCCTGCTCAAGTGGCTGGCCGTGGCCGACGTGTTTGTCATGCTGGAGTACGTCCCCTTCGCCATTTATAGATATTTGGTACGTATATAGCACCACTACTTAGTAACATAGTATAAAATAAAGTTTCTTTCTCTGTCCCTATGTTTGTTTTTATCTTTAAACCTACGCAACTGATTGTCATTACTATTTTTTATATTATTAGTTAGAGTTAAACTATTCGAGAAAAGTAATAACTCTTTCGATTAATTATTTTTGCTGAAGCGTTAGAAGTAAGATTTTGTTACATTATATATGAACAACAACCTATGAGCCGGAATTTTGAAAACCTTTTTAAATCAAACACAATCCCGAATATAAGGTTCTCAAATATTTGAATGTAAAAATCTTAGAACATAGGTAATTCCATTAAATCACCAGTCTTTTCAATATTTCCCAGTCTAGACGGAATCTTAAGTTCTTAAAACATTGACAATAAATCAGAAGGTTCTTTATCGATCATATTTATAGCTAGTCATAAGGTGCGATTTGTTTCAATAGAACAGAGTCACAGACTAGGAAAATTATTGTATTTGCAGCGCAGCTGAGGAGTCTAGACAATAAATAACTATTCTATTTTGATTTATTTATCTAAAAGTTCATCTGTAGTGGAATCCCCTCAACCAATCACTTTTCGTTAGCCGTTTTTTCTTAGAATAGTATTTGCATACGCCGCTGGTTTTAAAAATACTGTTTCTATTTTTTGAGCTAGCCAAAATAATAGGTTGGTTAAACTTTGATTTAATATATTTATTTTTTTTCAATCAGCACAAATATAAAGATTTATTATTTTAATTTTAATATAGATGATTTAGGGATTTTTGTAATTGTAACAATTTATTGATAACACCCATGTTTATTTTGATAATTACTATTAACTATATTAGGTATATATCATTTATAAGATCTAAAAAAAGATTTATTCGTGTTGATTGTACAACTGACAAGTTGTACAATTAATCACATCAGACTGATAAAAACTTTTTGCCCAAGACATATCACAATACTATCCAAGACACAATAGTACTATTTTATATATGTTGAACATTAGTTTAATACATATAAATGAATAAACGAAGAGTCGTAAATGTTCGTGAAGTTGATTGAATCCTGTCGTTGTAGATCCTGCCCGGGCAGCGCGAAATGCCGTACAAGTGGGCGGCGTACCTGCTATTCCACATGCATTTCGCGCAGATATTTCACACAGCGTCCATTTGTCTCACCCTCTCGCTGGCCATCTGGAGATATGTCGCAATAAAGTAAGTGAATTTTGATTCCCTAATGCGTCTGGCGAGCTTTCACGGAGTAAATTCTTCTCCCTGTAAACAAAAAACATTCATCTATCACTCTGAAACTGTTTGTTACTCGTAACTTGCTTTTTATAACTTATATTCAGTGTTCATTGTGAAGTTTTAAACAGAAATAACGATGGAATACATTTGTATTCCTTTAAATAGATGTTCAATGATCAGATCTAAACATAGCATTTTGCTATCACGTCTCAGATGTTTCTTTGAAAGCAAACTTTCTTCTGAACGCCTACAGATATTTTTAAACAAGCTGAATAGAACTCAGTTTACACAGCGGACACTTCCGACCTTTGAAGGTATTTTAAAATATACAAATACATCTTATTGTACGGGCTATTGTAGTCTGATTCGATGCAATATTCTGTTCGGGTTTAAGTATTTTCATAGGGGGTTTGGACTTTCCATCGTTTCTTTCTAATGATTGTTATGTTGAAAGGATTGAAAGAATTTGCTAAAACATTTTCTTTACCAGGTATTCGGATCGAAGTCACGTGTTGTGTACCGAGCGGCGATGCAGTACTGCGATACTTAGTAGTTTTATTCTACCTCCTCTCCTTTGCATTCCTACATTTATGGTAAGTTGCTTCTTATTTATTTATTTATGAATGGCCAACTTGACGCACATTAACTACTTGATAGTATTTTTATTGATCGTTATCACAAACCAAACGCATGCTACATGTCGCTACACTTATAGGAAACCACGACTTTCACAACTGTAAATAAAATAATACATAATATTGTTATTAATTAAAAAACAATCTTTTAAATACCTTTTTACTAAAAACTAAACTATTTTAATTATTACTATTAACTTTATAGATGTTTGTTGTGAAATTTATTCCTTATAGACTCGATTCAATTAAAGGACTCAAATCGATTGAAAAATCGGAGGCACTTGTTTTCCATAGTCCAATCTCATTGACCCAATTAACCGCAAATTTATCCGTTCACAGATTGTATTGCGGTTTAAATATTCTGTTTTTCCTACCACTAATTGCTTTATCATTAAAAGGCTCTTCATAAACTTCAAAAAGGCACGTAAACTCTTAAGCGTTATTATTCCATGTTTATATAAAATATATTTTAAAAAGTCTACATATCTCCTTCCTTATTATAAAATCTATAGAGACTTAATGTTTTTAATAAAGGAAAGACCAGTAGGAGCACTTGTGCGGTTTTTCGTTTCCTTTTTAAGGCCCGAAGCCATAAACAAATGGAAGTTAAAGCCCGTTGTGAATGTAGCGATAAAGCGAAACTGTTGAGATTTTCGGAGATGATTGTTTACAAGTAGCTTTGTTTTTATTCCTATTGTTAACGCCATTCTTTAACTTTGTTATGGACAGTTTCCTTTAAGATTCAGTGACATTGCTGCAAACAGTAATGCTATTTTATTGTTGACTCGGGATCGTTTCACGAGAATACTGGATTAAAGAGGCTTTATCCTTTGCTACGTACTTGATTCCCACTATTTTATTTAAGTATTTCTTTATTTAATACACCTAAAGTTGCATACATTATGTTCATATTAAAATATACGTATTTTAAACAGGTTTTTGACATTCACACAGCCGTCGTGCTAGAACCAAACGGGCCCATGATTCTCTATCACGTAGACTCCGATGAAGAAGGTCAATTATTCAAAATAAATTTCTGGGTACACGCGGTCGTGATAAAATTACTGCCATGCTGTATTCTCACTGTAATTAGTATTTGGCTAATAAGGGAAGTGTACAACGCGAATGAGCATCAGAAGAAGATTCGTATCAATAACGCTTGTGCCAACGAGAAAGCCGTGAAACGGCAATGCAAAGGCGACAAGAGAACTAATAGAACTACGAAAATGCTAGTGGCTGTGTTGCTTTTGTTCCTCGTGACGGAGCTGCCGCAAGCGATTTTGGGTCTTATGAGCGGTGCTTTGGGGCGATGTTTCTTCAAGCGATGCTACGATTTGTTTGGCGAGCTGATGGATGCCCTGGCGTTGCTCAACGGCGCTATAAACTTTGTGCTGTACTGCTCGATGTCGCGCCAATTTCGAATGACTTTCCGCCAGCTAATGTGGCGAGCACATTTACATAGATGGCCGCCGCCGCAGCCATCGCACTCCGATGGAATTAACACGTATGTAATTTTCACTGTAACTACCAATTACGTACTTAATACCGATAGTTAAAATATTCACTTTAAATTATAAAGATTTATAAACATTTGGTAAATAATGCTTATATGTTCTCATATTCTATCAAGAACTTAAAAGCTTCCGGCTTATTATTAATCGACTTCGATGTGAATCGTCCTATTTGTTCCGAAAAGGGGAACAGAACCTTCTTTCCATAGAAAGTCCATTATTTCGTGTGTAACCTTATATTCTTGTGTAATTAATTGTGTCGAATAAATAATGGAGTTCTTGGCTTCTAAAGGAATAAATTCGGTTTCTTAGTATGCTATATATTTGTATCCAAAATAAAAGTTATATATAAGAATACACTATATATGTATTTGGTTGTTTAGATAATTAAATTAAACCAAGTTCAGTACACAAACTGAATAAATTTGTTTCATGATTATTTTACATAAACAAAATTTCGAGAGAATACCCAAAGGGTTACCCCTTTCCTATACACATTAATATTAAGACAGGTAACTCTGAATAAATATTGTTCCCAAATAATTTATTCAAATGGTTATACTGTACAAACCATACATTTGACTTCATTAATAATTATTATACCATATGAAAATGTTAATACAAGAATTACTAACATAAGCTACTTGTGGTCTAACTTGATTCTGACCAAGCTTAGTTTAATTGAACTTATACCGAGTTCAAAGTTCAAGCAAACTCAATTTTGGTTCTATCTACACCTAACTATTCAAAACTAGTAAATCATATTGTATAAGCTTACAAATTTATCTTAAGAATAAAATCTTCCTTATTGCAAATAGCTTGATTCACTACACTAGAATATTCGAGAATAAGGGTCTCTACTCACTACACAAAATCATACTATGACCGTGCTGTGAACGTGTCAGGCAGAAAAATATTCTCTGTATTTAAAAGTATGAGAGCATGCCCACTAGCCCGTTCCGTTACCGACCAGCACCGTCGCGTGCCATGCACGGACCGGCAAGTATTGCCGATGCATACGACTTTGATACGCTCTAGTGGGCATAGTAGACCGTTTCGTATTGCTTGACGTGTCTGATACGTTCATAGCACGGTCATGGTATAACACGTTGTAGTGTGTATATCGTCCTTTATTTATTAGGATTTAAAATAAAATAAATCGTTAATGTTTCAGAGCGAAAACGTCGGTGCCGTGAGAGAAGATCGTACAAGAGAAACATGCATATGTCTTGCAACAATTTGTGTAAAATTATATCTATCTGTAATACAGTAAGAATTGATTTGAAGACTTTAACTTTAAGCTTTTTCACATGAACCAGTGTTTGATTGGTTATCGTAATTGAATAAATTTCCATGTAAGATGTACGTAGTTACTAGTTTAAATATTACAGCTATATTAGATTATTTACACGGTATGTTAAACAATGTGTGTATATAAAAAGGGTTTTAGTGGCCCTTCTGGCAAGTCCGACATAACCGCCTCCTTCTCCCCCGAGGAGGACGCGGTATCCGTAAGAGGATTTCACCCCGTCAATCGTCCCCGTATATAAAAAGGTAGTAAGTCCTAATAGTACATCGCTTTTTCCTCAGAACAGTCAAAGTAAGAACGTCCATTCATCCATCCTCGCAATGTTGCATTTATAGTATATTTTATTAGTTATAAGATTAGTATTTATTGTTCGTATTTGATTAACGTGTGCAAAATATTTTGAAAGCGCTCTAAGCAATTGTCTGAATGGTTTAACTTTGTATCTGAATATGCCCTTGCTGTAGTAACAAAACGCTACAGATAATTTAAATATAACGTATAAAAAATATTAATTGTAATTACTTCATGCAACTGTAGATAGCATAAAGCTTATTCAAGGCAGCGGCTTTGAAAGCTTTATTCGTCGAATATGTTCCTAATAAAAATATTACACATCGCATTATCTTAAATCTCAAAGAGTGCCAAGTCTATGATAGTTTTACTTTTTACTGAATAATATTAAGAATGATGCTTGCCTGTTCGTTTCTAAAATAAAATTATAGTTACATGATTCGTTTAACAGTATTGAAAGAAAGCACATTATACATATAATATATATAATTTGTGTAAATTGCAAATTTAAGATCGAGTTAAGCCAGTTGGCTTGTACATACATGAATTAAATTAATTAAGTTGTGTCTAAAAATAAAACAAGCTGAAATTACAAGCGATGAGATAACAGATATTCTTCTTTCACTCGGCAGGTAATCTATTTGATGATAAACAAGAACTTATAATTAATGATATAAATAGGGAATATCCAAATAGCAAACATTTACTTCAAAGAGGTCTAATGATTAAATAGTACCTACTTACTTTAATTGTAAATGCTGCTTAACTTATTTCAATAATGGGTTCTATGGAAACCCGAATCCGACATGTTATATGATATTAATATAATTAATTATTAATTTAAAAATTTGTATCGTGATTTTAACGCCAAAAGCTAAATATAAAGTGTTTTAAAGGTTTTTTTTAGTTTTGTGTGTAGGTTAACGCCCCATTTAAATTAATCCGGGAAGGACTTTTTTCCCTATCCGGGATTTTTACCGGACGTGGTATGGAGCCAGTCGTATCGTCTGTATGTAAATGTATTTTTAATAGCCATTAATTAAACAATATTTCTATAGCACCTGGAAAGTTACATAACTGGAACAACTATAATTACATAAAATATGTAATAACATCCATTATTTATATTACTTTAATAATTCGTAATTTTTATCTTTAGTCTATTTATTGTCGCATGTATTGTTGTCGATGAAAAAAAAAAATTCAATACTCGAATTTTCTTATATACTGTAGAATAAAAATAATATAATATATTCGATGTTCCTATATCTAAGGCCTAACATATAGTGTTTATGGACAGAGGCAGCTCGCTCCCGAAAAAATATTCCATTGTTAGCAAAATTTTCGCAAGCCAAGTTATGGGGTACTAAATTATTCCGACATTTTTTATAACAAAGAGAATGGATTTTATCTTAAATCCATTTTTTACACAACGCTGGACCTTCTTAATATGTACAATTGTTTGTGAAAGTCTGAGCTTACTGCAATAAAATTGTTTTTTTCAATATCGTATGATCTTTAACACTTTACTAACGTTATCTTATGTTAATAAGCATTTAAAGCTTTTTAATTATTAATTTAAGGAGACTTAAACATACGACTAAAGGATTTAGACGTCTGTATATTATTAAGAAAGACACAAGTCCATGAGGGAACATCCAAGTACGTGAACACCGAGTTTTCCCTCCTAGATTTGAGATCAACCTCTCTCTATGTGACCTAGTTGTAACATTTTTCTGTACCCTCCAAACGTTATGCAACATTCAAATTTACCGTAACTCAAAATTAAACAAAGTATGGTACCTAGTAACATTCCTATTATTACTAAAAAATAAGTTATTAAAAGATGTTCCCTTATGTGTTTGTTGATACATAAGATATGTATGATAATGTTTTTAATTGTATTGTACCTACTAACTAAAATCTTGACGGGTATTTAGAATAGAAACCTCAAAATATAATGATAAGTGTTTTTATTTTGTGATATCATAATACTACTTTTATTACTAAGAGAATAAGAATTATTAATAATCGAATTATAATATTAATTTAAAAACTGGTAATGTAATTTCATTGTTTCTCTTGTACGCGTCATATGTCCAGCAGCGCACGGTAAAAATAAGCACTCTTTTAATATAATGTATAATTATAGAATCTATGTAAATACATCAAAATTGTATATACAAGTAAGTGTTATTAAATGTATTTCTTTAAATCATTTGTTTTACTTTTAACAAACCAGCTTAACTTTCGTACTTAATAACATCGTCAAATAATTTAAATGTTAACAATGTGCTATGTCACAATATTCATTTAATCACATTTTATATTTAAATTAAATGGTTTGCTTTTTGTTTATTTAATCATCCGCTCACAAAAGGTTCAATTAAATGCTCGGAAATGATCAGAGAACCGCAGATTTCAGTAATTAAACAAATTAGAGAATTTCCGTCGCGCTTAATTAAGGTGGTTCTTAGTAATTAATCAATTATGGATTATGCAATAAAATCACTGCATAGTGTAACCAACAAAGTCACCTCCGCTGTCAAACCCTAGGTATACTTTGATCTTTAAAAATACGAAATGGGATTTTCTTGCAGTTTTTAATTAAAAACGATAGGTCCTAAACATAATATTTGCATGCTACATGGAACGTTAGTGTTAAATATAAATAACAAACACTTTGATTTATTACGTGCTCAATTTATTTTAAAAACATAAAAAGATGGTTCTAAGGTAAACATCAGCCGTAACTTTACCAGCCGTAAACTGCTCTAAGCACATAAAGAGCTTAATATAAATAATACGTCAATTGCACGTACATTACTGAGCTTTGAAACTCCTTTAACTCGACGATTTCTGAGTAGCATGTTAGCCTGCGGGAATATTATAATTTTAGAAAACATCCATTCTTAAGAATTTTAAATATATACTCAGTCCCTATTACCCGTAATCTACTTATAGTTTGAATAAGAAAATCTTTCGTAGCATAGTGAAATAAAATGTAGCGTGAAATATTGGATATTTTTATTCTGAAAAAGGACTTAATAATATTTTATACTATATCCACGTTTGTGGATACAAATTGAAAATATCCGTATAACATTTCCTGTACAGAATATCTGTGACATACGTAGGTATAAAATCTGATTGAAGCAACTGTACAGTAAACTCTACACATATATTTCACTTTGAATAACATGAAAAAAATTAAGTTCGACAAAACAGAGTTTTAAGACACTCTTTTTGTAGTTTTAGATGGTTATCTGATACTATAAGGAAAGTGGAAGACTTCTCATTACTACTAGTATTTTAAAATTCAAATGCAAGCTTATGCTTCAAGTATGTAAGTCAATACCTTAATTAAGGAGTTCGTTATTCTAAGTAACGATCACATCTATTATAACTCAGAAGATTAAAAGCTTAAAAAATACTCGCAACCAATTAGAAAGAATACTACGAAAGTCAATATCATGCCATGCAATGGAGATATCAAATCAACTCATTGTACTGCAATCTTGCGTAATACTCGTATATTCTGTAATGACAATTTGAGCGCGAGGCAGTTGCATAACAACTCGACAATAGGGCACTTCAACTATTCTATTGACAAGATTGTTATGGGATAAAAATAGTTCTCTATTACTTATGGCAGGAAAGATTGTGTTTATAATGCATGAATTTCGGAATAAGCTATTGTTTTTGCAATAAGATATGCATTTAAATCTGTTTCTTCTTTTAATATGAACTACGTTTGTCTTAATAATATATATTTTAAAGACTTCGTTCGAGATAGCATCTGGGTAACTAATGAATGTTGAGAACCTAACTAGTATTTCAGACAAATTACTTTAATCGACCCAACAATTTATAGACTTCATTAGTCAAATGCCTATTAGCAGTAGATAGGATTTACTTAAACCAACCATTTGTTTTGTTTTAATAGCTTTACCGAATATATTGCTATAAAGTTATCGCTAGGCAATAAATTTTATACGCTAAGTCAAAAATAGATATATTTTATGAGTAGATTTACCACATGTTTATTTACAGTTTTAGAGTAGGAAGGAAACATTAACAAGATGGTAAGGTACCTATTCTAACGGTCGTTGTTACAAATATGTTAGTTTAAATATAAGTACTTATCAGAGTTTCTTGTCGGTTAATCTTTGTAGCAGCTTTTCGAACAAGCGGTCGGTTCATTATTGTTTTTTATTACTGTGACAATCCATAAGTGTATTACTTAATGTAGCCTAGTGGAATAAAGATGTATTTGGCTTTGAATTTAACTTTGTGACCAAACTAAATGACCCGTTTGGCCGGCAGCAACTTAAAACATGCTGGGATTCTATTAAGTCCAGCCTTAAGAAGCACATTGTAGGCCATTAATCTATATCTAAAGTCAACTTATTGGAATAAAACCTCTTTATAATAAAGAAATAACGCTAAGAACCTAAGTGGGACGTTACTCAAGCTAATTAATAGCAATATGGCGACATAGTGTCTGTTTGCTTCGAATTTGGCACAACATGGCTGATTCATGGCACCCAGTTCTAACGTGTATACTTACTTACGACTTTTTTCTCACCTCACCTAACTCACCTGTTAAAATATGTCATACAATTTGCGTGTTATTATGAACTTGATGAACATTTAGAACGTACGGGTATATTTTTGACGATATATCTTTAAAAATAAGTAATCTTGTAAGGTGATGGAATTGTGATTGCACTGTCTCGCTTCTCGCACTGTCTATCTTCCCACAGTCAATTGATATCAATCATATCATTAATTCAATGGGGACTGTAGCCAGCGAACTTACTGGGCTTATGAGTCTTAACATCTGATGACTCAAAGTGGGGAGCGTCGGTGTAATGCACCCCTGCCCGGAGTTGGGCTTTATAGCATAGTTCCGAGTAGCAATGCATTGGCTATGGGCTGGCGTTACTCTTACCATCAGGGGTGCGTCCAGCTCGTCTCCCCTGTTCATATTATAAAAGAAAGAGATATTATTTAGTTAGTTAGTTTGGTAAGTGGGAGCACTTGAGCCTTATTTTCATATCCAATTATGCTAACTTTTATTCTCCTTTTTCCTATCTAAAAAATCAACAAGGCTATTAGTTCATCGACTATTCAAAGGTTATTGCTTATTATCAGGTGAACCTTCGGCTTAGTTGCCCATCTACGTTTTACTTACATAGACCAATTTTATTCATCAATACATTACATAACCTTCGGGATTCTTATAGTGATCACATTACGTTACTAAAGTCAATATAAGTACCGTTATCTGAAAAGAATATAATTATGCGAATTGAGACACGACCTCCTTTTTTTGAAGTCGGTTAAAAAACTACAGTCCCCTTATCTTAAAAGCAGTATAAGGCTTTCTCTGGCTGCAATGTATTTATGATTTTTGGTGGCAGACGATTGACAGCTATTAGCTATTATGCAATAGCACACATCCCCGGCTATAAATCTTTTGGACGGCTGCCAGTTGGAACGCTGACTCGACACTGGGCGTGAAAGGCTGCGAAGGTGAAAAAATCGGCCAAGTGCGAGTCGGACTTGCTTACGAACGGTTCCGTACATAAAGTTATAACAATGGTACAGTTATTGCCATTATCCATATTTAGCAAAAATGTGCAAAAAGCCACGTTTGTTTAATAGAAGGGCCCTTTAAATATTAATAGAGGTAACAGAAAAACATCATCTGTTAAAATTACAACTATCTAACTGACGGCAAATGAGATTCATCCTGAGAACCTGGTGACAGACAGACGGACAGCGTCTCAATAATATAGCGGTTCTATTATTTCCCTTTGAGTATGGAACCCTAAAAATTATCGCAGATACTTTTTTATAAAACTCATATACGTACAATATGGAACGCGGTCGGTGATTAATGATGTATGAACGAAACCTCGAAAACATATATTATAAGGAATAAAAAGATTAATTTTCCGCTTCATTTCACCTATATTTCATTATATATTATATATTTATAGATCAATAAACATGGCCCGACTGAAACCTTTCCTGATCCCTTGCATCTTAAAACATTTTCAACATTGAGTTCCTTCATTAAGAATTGATTTAAACCTTTAACAGTCTTCCAAAGTTTTAAGTATCTTAAGAGTTCATTTTGTAGATATGTTTATTCAAATTCTTATAATTTATTATACGACTATTATAAGAAATAGAA
Source organism: Eurema hecabe (assembly GCA_026213755.1). NCBI lineage: Eukaryota > Metazoa > Arthropoda > Insecta > Lepidoptera > Pieridae > Terias > Terias hecabe. The sequence goes on from JADANM010005443.1 coordinate 3,972,062, forward strand.
CCATCATATTATTTGGAATTCAACCATTGAGCTTGTAGGTGACTCATTTGTATCTTATTGTTATAAATCGATTTTTAATTGTATTGATATTATTTTATGAAGAAATTAGTCGTGAAACCTTTTGCTTGTATTGTATGAAATTTGTGTTTATTGATTTAATGAAAGAAATTGATTTTATATTTTGCACGAGTCACATCATAATGTAGCTTACATTACTAATAAAATAAATAAGCTCTACCTGCGTGTTAAGGTTTAACACATTTTTTAATAAAAGATAAACACAATCAGTACTGACACACGTGATATTTCATCCGGTTATATTTAGTGCGGGCCGTACGCCTGCATAGATTATGTTGAATCATTTTTCACTCTTAGGTAAAGCCTTGTAAATCATAGTAAAGTACGGCTGAGGATTCGTCAGTGAAAAAAATATTAACTAGAAAGAATTTATAGTTGAAAAATAGAGTGAAATTACATCCTTTTGTTTGAATGGGGGAGAATTCTCTTACATTGAAACCTCTGGGTGAAGAATGTCTTCGGACAAAAAAGCCTTAGAGAAATTTTTGAGAGATATACGAAGTAAGATGTCAATGGGTACTTAATTTTTACCTACATGAATGAATATCAACAAATCCTTAATAACGCTTTTGATACCTATTTGTAAACACAAATACACCTTTTTAACATCAATTGAAGCGGTTCCATGATACTTCAAAGGTTCATAGGTAGTTCTAATTCCTCCTAAATGGGTGTTAAGGGGTATACTAATATAATTGTATCGTCGAAATTTCAATCATTAGAGCCTTTTATAGGTTTATATACTATACAACATTCAGTTACAAAGAGATACAGTATGTTAATCGATTTCGAAATAAGACTATCGACGGCAAGCCGAGTTATTAATGTGTGCTAAGCTAAAATTAACCAGTAAATGTCGTTATTTAATTATCGTTAACCGAGATGCGCATTTATTGGCTAATGACTCTTGTCTGTATACAAAAATAAAAGAAATTGAACAATTATGATTATTTTCATAATCAGCCAAAAATAATTTTACAACTTCAAAGCTACACAATCTCCATACATTTATTGAAAGCACAAATTACTGTAGCTATTAAATTGTAAGCTGTAATGCAATTTGTATCGTCCTAAATAACGTTTACGGCCAATTTTCATCCGAATAGAACCAATAGCAATAACCATACAATAAACACCTTAGAACGCTTATAATACACCGTGTATTGAAGCAAAGGCATTTTCATAATTAAATTATAATTCTTATATAACTCGCATGATATTACTATTAGCTATATTAAAAAATTTATTATCATGTTAACACTAAAGTAGGTATTTGAAGATGATGTTATATATTATTTTATTCAGCTTCAAGTTGAAGGAGGTAGCATTTCAAGCTAATGTGATGAGTTTTTGGGGTTTTTTACGTTCGATATTAGAAAGTATTTTTTTTAATTACTATTATTTATTTGCTTACTTTTTAAAAAATATGTAATATATTTTACAATATAATAATTACCCAATACTGATAAGATTATACTACTATATTTTCAATACTATTTTACTATTTTTCATTCGTATTCACCAATTATAGTGTTAAAATACATTTACGATTTTTGTAAATGTTCGTAGCAATGTTACAAATCTTTGTAAAATTCCCTCATAAAACTGTAAGTATTGAAATATGATCTATTTGTTATCTAAAAGTTATAGACCAAGGTAAAACACGGGGCTTAGTTTATAGCTAAGTCAATACAATTAATCTCCCAATATTGATTCAGTCAATTGACAAAAGCTTACTGCGTGGCTAAGAAAATAACAGGATAGTCGGTTCCATTACGAGTATAATGTTTAAACATTTTGTAAGTTGTATTTAGAATATAAAAGGTACGATTTTTATGTTTAGGATAGGATATTATTTAATATTGTATTGTTTGTTTAAATTAAGTACGTAGTATAAGATGTACATTATCCATATAAGTTGATAGCTGCACTATCGCATTAGGTTAAGGCCTTTAAAGTTAGATAGATGTAAAGAGGAGAAATAAATAAATAAATAAAAATTATATAAAGGATCGCATTATATTGATTCGGTGTATTATATACGAAATGAAAAGGAAAAATCTTATTCATTGCTGAGCTGTTTTAATTTTGAAATCAGATTTGTATACAATCCAATTTATTCAAAGGAAAATACATTAATTTCGGTTGTGACATGTGGCCGTGAGCATTATATTGTGTAATAAAAATTGCTTTTGATACATATTCTACAGGATAACTTCTTTTGTTATATAATTTCAAAACAAACATAAAAATCTAAACGATTTATTTTAATATTCGAGATATTAATCGTTTTTTTGTTGCTTATTTGATTGTATGATAGGAGAGTGGGAGCAGTGCCATCAAAACATCTTTAAAATCTACCGTTCGAAATTGTTTCTAACTTGAAGGATAGATAAACACAGAGTTTAAGACACGATATCTATATCTATATAATTCAAAGGTGACTGACATAGTGATCTATCAACGCACAGCCCAAACCACTGGACGGATCGGGCTGAAATTTGCAGTGCATGTAGATGTTATGACGTAGGTATGCGCTAAGAAAGGAATTCCCGAAATTCCCGCAGGAACGGGAATTAGCGGAAAAAACCTTTTCTATGAAAAATCTCAACCGCTTAAGTTAGACGCTTGAAATTTGGCATGCAGATACCTTAGGAAAATGAAAGGATATTGCAAAATTCCCACGGGAACGGGAGAAAGCGGGAAAAATATTTGTATGAAAAATCTAGGAAAAAAGGATTATAAGGGAGGGAAGGGGGGGGGTCAAAGTTTATATGAAAGTCCACGCGGACGGAGTCGCGGGCAACAGCTAGTCTATTTCATATGTTTTTGATCCCGACTTGATTGTCACAATAATGTTCATAGAAAACACAATATTATCTATTGTCATACACTCATAATAGACAGAGAAGCAAATCGCTATTAATTTTTTAATTTTGATAGTCTGACCTTAAGAGTCTGAATTAAAATTTTGATGAAAATCGTATATATAAGTGTTAGTATATGTAACTTTATATCATACCTCTGAGCCGCCAACAAGAAGCCATATTGAGAGGGTTAGTCGGTCTTGTACCTACTGACCAAAAACCAAATGACAACACCGCAGAGGGTCACGGGTTCCCTCGCGGACACTTTCGCGCCCATCATAAATTACCCATTCTTATCGTAAGGCTCCAAAAATATATCATGGACAAAATTTTATGTACGTAATAAAAATATCAGTAACGAGTAACGTATTTTAATATGATATTTATAACATTCTACATTCTACTCGTCCAAACGTCGGTCAAACGTCCACCCACAAGGTGGACAGACAATCTTCTAAAGGTCGCCGGAAAACGCTGGGTGCAGGTCTTGGTGGCAGGTCTGGGTGCTGGGCGACCCGTATGTGTGGAGGTCGATGGGGGAGGCCTATGTTCAGCAGTTAACGTCCTACGGCTGAGACGACAACCTTTATAACTAACTAACTAACTAAATTTTTATATTAGTTAAAACTGAAGCGCTAATTTAAAACATGGCTTGCTAATTTTGTATCAAAACAATAACTTTATAGTGCCTACCTGATATTAAGGTCAAGTGCGAACTGTACTGTTACTTAATAAATAAAAATGGTTAGCTATAATATGTTTTTTTATGTATTGTAGTTTATTTAATAATCAGTTTATTTACGAGTTATTGTTATGTTATACTTATAGTTTTCGCTATATATATATAATTTTATTTGCCACTCTGTCTATCTGTCTTGAGCTTAAATGAAGAGGTTGGGAATTGGGATTACTTCTAGGAAGTTGTTATCCAACATGATATCTACTAAGTTCAAGCTTTTCGTAAGACGAAGAAAAATTAATCTTAAAACCAAAACCAATATTGGTAGGGGCCGATCTATTGGTTGATTTGCTTTAATTTTATTATTAATTGAATCGGCTTATAAATTAGTTTACGAATTTGAAAAAAATATTCCAGAACATTCACATTGTAATTTTAACTATCATATAAAAACATGCACTAACGAAAACTGATTATTCATTATTACGAGCTCTGCTGATACAACTCAAAATCAAACACGGAGCTACTTTTTCAAGTAAATTTATAGCTCTAGTTCTTATTAAAATAAAATGAAAATATATTTAAAATTATCCATTTGTAACCTTAAGGTTGCATTTAATAACAAGAATTGCACGCTTTGTGAACATTTTTGCATAATGAGAACGAAACTCGTCTTCATTCAGACACATAAATTAAAATATATTAATAATAGGTCAGTTACCCTCCAATCGAGAATAATAATTATAGAAATAAACTTTTACACAACTTAGTTTGAATAAAGCTGTTTATCTGTCCATCTATCTGATAGATAATACTTTATTCAAGAAAACACAATACACAAAAACGTATAAAAACACAAGAAAAAAAAAACAAATAGAACGATACAATACAATAAAAACATGCACAAACAATAAAATAATACACAAAAATGATAGTAAAAAGATTATTTTCAAGAAAAGTCACTTGGCTTAGCTATCTGAGCTGAGAAGTTGTGTATATTCTCTTACAAATGGTTATTACATCGAAACTCCGACGACAGGTAACTTTCACACCTTAGATGACGGTTATTTCTTATTAAGTGAATCAATAAAAATTCCACTCCGTGTTCACTAAATTGAAGAAAATGTAAATTGGCCCGTGCCCAGGCTGCAAACACGGTCCGTGATAAGAATATCACCTATTACGTGTCCGCTACTATTGCTCCTCGATTTTACTCCACGTTTCGAGGTAACTGCTTTCGATTATTTCTTTCGTTTCGTTTGTTTTAGTAGTTGCCATATAATTATATGTAGCAACAACCAACATCTACAATAGACAATCGCGAAAGTGTAGCTGGGATGAATCAGGCAAAAAACTGGGTGTTCAGCACTTTCCTTTACTGAACCATACGCAATGCATCTTCAAAGAAACACATGGTTTTTTGTAGGAGGAAAGAAGTACGCTGATGCGAGCCGATTCAATTAAGTTAATTTGCCGGTTCTTCTCTGTGGAGACAGCCTTCCAAATCGGTGGTAAATGTTTTGTGTAAAACTATGTCGATTCAAAATTGTAAATATATTGCCTAGTTTAATAAAGAGTAATAAAGTTGACTTCAACTTTGACTAAGACGTACGACCTAAGTCACCACCCTGAACCTGTTGATTAATTTACATCACCAAAACGTTTCTTACATTGATTTCTATCATTTTAATTGCATGTAACCTAATCTAAATTAAAAAAATACCTGTTAAAGTATTCATTATTTATCTTACGATTTATTATCCCTCACTTTGTCGAGTGAGAGTTGAGGCTTCAACTTTATTTGAAATTTCTGTTTTTATATACATTCATGGAATTAATTAAATTACATGAATAAACACCAACAGGCTCAAAACTTCATATTACTTTTCCCTCAGGGAACACCCACCGCCTATTCTCCTAAGTCCTTTTACAGTTAATAGCTTTGATTAAATAAACATAAAGTCTTTCACTCAGTACATTTGTAGATAATAATATAATTTATTTTGTATATGTATTATTCTAGCTCGCGTATCAGTAACATTCCAAACACATTATTATGCTCAAAGAGCCTTCTAATTATACATTAATGTAATTAGATTGTAGCCTTTAATCTATGTACGTCAAAATTTACGTACAATTAGAATTTAGTTTACTTTGAAATTATTTTATAATCATTTTATATAGGAAGTGACTTTCGGTTCTAGTTTCCTGTAATACGAACGTTACATTATTTTAAATGCACTTACATTTTATATGCATCTACAATAGGTACATTATAAAAAAATAATATTAAGTGTTACCCCCAAACATTTTAAACTCTTAAAAATGAATTTATAAAAATATCTACTATTTTATACTAAAGACTTTCAATCGAACGATTTTTTACAACAAGGGTTGTAAAAACGCCTGCTTGTTTTCCCCTATTTTATTAAAAATAAATAATAGCGTTGTTATCAATGATATGATTATATAAATAAATGATATGTTATACCCATACAGATCAACCGAAAAGTGATCCGCAGCGGCAGCACACATACCTACATACAAGGCAAAAAGATAGAAAACAGATAAATGATAAAACCAACAGGAAAAAAGAGTTAGTTTTGTCAGTTGCGCGTGAATACACCGGCAACCAATCATCTAAAGGCAAGACGTCCCAATTAGGATGTTTCTGCGTCTTCAAAATATTGCACTTATAACATATCTATATATATATTTATTATATTTATATATATGTATTATAATATTATTGGTCGTTTTATTAAAAAACTAGTCAATTTAAGACTCCAAACGATAGTAGCGGTGTACACACTAGGCATGTCGCTGGCTATCTGTTATTGCGCGGATTTCAGCCGTTTATTGAAATCATGACCCACGAAACGATATCATTCCTTACGTAACAATTGGGGCTTATGCGAAAATGTCTTGATACAGATTCTATTTTTTCTTATCTCAGTAACTTTAATTTGATGGTTAGTCCAAATTGTAAGCTTCTTTTGTTTCCAAAAACCACTATAATACAACTACGCATGAACATTTAATTTAACAGATTGTTTTAAAATAAAGTAACGAAATACTTCAAGAACAACATTTGGATCAAGAGCATACGCGGTCAAAATAAATTTTATTAAAACATTTTTAAACATATTGCGAACTGTCCACTACACAGTGGACAGTTCTCATGTAGTACTGGAGTTCAAATACAAAAAATATTATAAAAATCAATTCAAACATAGAATATACTTTATAAGGTTGCTTTAAAATTATATCAATCAGAATAGGAAGTTTTCTATGCAATGAGTTTCTTTTGAAACTGACTAACGTAGGAAGCTTCAAGTAAAAGAGAATATTAAATATTTTTCAATATGCTTTAAATGAAAAGCATCAGGTTAATGGGTATCGTGTAAAAACACCCCAGAGCTTACAAAGCAAATTTAATTTCAATTTTAAATTAATTTCACCGGGAACAACCACGTAAATACCCTTAAGGACTGAACGTTTATGGGCTCTTTACGGCCCTTACAAAATTACGAGTCATTCACTCATAAATGTCGCACTTACCAATAATTAAATCATGTCTTCATTTATCAGTGCGAAATTCGTTTTTGCTGATTTTTTGTTTCAAAATTAAATCTGTATTGGCTAAAATAGTATTAATATATGTTTTTTTCATCATAATACTAAATACGTATATTTTGTATGTTATTTTATATTCTAAGCACATAGTGTTAGCTTTACTTATTTCCGCACGTCAGAGTTGGGGGTTCGATCCCCAAACCGGATAAATATATTTGTAATTTCCATTTTTATATTTGGGTGTTACTATGTATTATATGTCAGTATTACAACTACAACAACAAAATATAAGTATGTTTCTATAATTTACTCATTACAACGTAGTCATAATACAAGCTTTGCGTATCGGGTGGCTAGGTGGCGCTGTTAAAAAAATATTCTTTAAACATTATTTAATGTAATATCGTAATTATTTAGCTTACAGGAATGTGGAAAAATTTGTAATTGATATTATTTGACCCCAAAAATTTTGCTATACATATTATTATTATCACATAGAAAGGCAAATCACAAAATTTTGCTACTTATTCCTATAGAAACGAATCAAGTTACACGTAGCTACATCTCCGCATATTATCGCTAAATGGCAAATGCGATTACACGTAATAAACTTCTTTTCGTTCCCCAGACACATTTCTTTTGAGATAAACAAGTTTTCTTATTGGATCAAGACGGTGTGAAAATGTCCAAGTATTCTGTACAATGTATTTACATACACAATTTAGTAAACATAGCAACATTTACATTTTATTAACGGTATCAAAATAAAAGACAGTTTTACTTAATATATGTTCAGATTAAAAAAGTTTACAATAATATTTATGTACATGATGAAAATAATGAATTGGTATTGGATTCATTTTTTTATAGGAGTCAAACGAGCCACCTGATGGAAAGTGGTCATCGCCGCCCATGAACACTCGCAGAGATTGACAGCTCTGGAGTGTGTTGCCAAAATTGGCATTGAGCTTTTGAATAAAAACCAAAACCGTTTAAAACAAAGACGAAGCAATTTTTTGATGTCATATTACCTACACTCTCGTATAAATTTCCATATCCATATTAAACAATGTGCGATAGTGACTAATGTATGGCATAATTATGTTTCGAAATTAGTCTAACCATCCAATCGTTTACTAAAGTTATTAATATAATAAGTGCTATTCTACGGATTATCCAAGTCTAAAACAACATTTAATTCAATCATCAATCAAATTAAGCGCAGTTTTAAATTGTTACCCCAAAGTTGACACGCTTTGAAACTGTTATTTTACAAGTCAGGATACATAGAACAAGAAGAAAGAACATTTAAAGATACCTACTGTCTTGTAACTGGAAGACATTTTTAGTGGTAAGTCCGCTTGTTACGAAGTTAGTGTCTAATAAGATTCTTTAAAATATATTATTGTATGTTACAGATAATTTATTTTTTGGTTCCTAAATCGATAAGAATTGGACACATTATTTTTTCAAACTTTCCTTTTAAAAGTTTCTGTAACAGTTTTTTTTGGGCAAGTGTTCTACGAGCGTTATTGTGTCGACCGTCAATGTTTCAATATGCGAGTACGTCGAGTTATTCTTATTGATTGGATTCCCTGTCAGTCGCTGTACACAATGTCAAAACTTCGCAACAATGAGGGATCAGACAAGGGCAACGGTGGCGTGGAAGTTTTTTGTTGAGTCAAGTTTTCCCTTATCATGACGACCTTAATTAAGCAACCCCCCGAGCCGTCTAAGTGCCAGTAATTACTGATTCGCCTCCTCTAACTCGTGGATGAGCATTAGGCTGATATTGCACTACTCCTAAAATCACGTAAGCCACGCTATCGCAATCAGAGCTTGCTCACCGTTCATTTGTTTACATACTTGCCTTACAATGTCATCATTATAATAAGTAGCTATAGATAGGCATAATTTGGTTTAATCTGAAGTCACTAATAATAGACTTAAAATATTATTGAGATATTTTCTGAAGCTAAATTATAATTACTGAAATTAATACTGTAAGGTTAATGTTACACAACATTTGTCTCATATATATTTATGAAAAAACGTTGACCATAGATAACATGTACGAAAAATATTGTTTATAATGCCTTAGGCTGATGCTGAATAGTTACAAACACTTCTGACCCTTCGGAGAAAGTATATTTTGTTTCATGTCATGAATATCAAGAGAGGCCAGTAAATTGATTTTATTTGAAATGCAATGTAAAATATTTACATTTATAGAGTTGGATTATTCGCTTCTGTAAGTTTCGACTTCTCGAAGTTTAGTAAATGAAATAAAAAAAATATAGACTGGAATGTATTATTCAATGTTCAACTTAAATATTCATATTTTTATGTGATAGCGGGCAACTGAGTTTTTTTAAAGGTTATTTATTTCAAGTGATCCACAGATACATAACTAGAGTTGAGTTTTGCATGAGTTTTAATATTTTTAAATATTGAGAATGAGTTTGCCATATTGTGGAATGGTTGTATCGATATCTAGTTGTCTATAATTGATTTAAATATTATTTACCAAAAAATATAAGGAAATATAAATAGTCAAAACAATGAAAAGAGGGTTATAAGCATTTATTTTCTTTCCTTTAAGTAAATTAAAAATCTGACTTTCACTTACTTATGTAAGAAACATAATTAGTTAATCTATTCATAGGATCGTAACTTTTCCTTCAAACCATTTATAGATATCATTTTCCTTATAAAATATTAATAATTAGTGGCTAATCAAGTAAGATGATGTAAGGAAAATTACAACCATAAGGTTTAATATGTATAATCTGTGTTAGCTCTGTATTGCTTATTATAAATAAATATAGTATGTGCGAAAAAAAACTCATGTCTTAGACCACGACGATTTCGATGTACTAAATCGATTTTGAGAACTCTTCTACTGAGCCACATTATTTGTGGCTATAATTTAAGCCAATATATAAACTGGAACCGAAAAAGTTCGGGTTCTGTACCTAAAATCAGCATACGAATTTAACCTATTAATTTAAATATAATGCCTTTCACTTCTTTATTAATAATTAAAATTATACTTAAAACTTGAAAAAAGTACCCTTTTGTAAATTTCCCATGACTATAATGATGTTTTTTGTTAAATTACATAGTGATACATAACTTGTAGATACATCAGGAATAAGAGACTATTATGCTATACAAATGACCACTTCTTAAAATAAATTTAGGGATTTGATTTTTAAGCGATTTGGTTTGAGTAAACAGCTTTAATATATATCAATAAACTTCGGGTAATACCCAAATAAAGAGTTCTGGCTGACAGACAGACAGTAAAACTTTTAAGCATTCATAATTATTGTAAGGCGTAGAAAATATAGCGTCAGGGATTTCATAACACAATGTAGTGTGAAAAGTTCCTTTTAAAGGGCCTTTTAGATGTTGCGGAAGGAATTGCAACTTCAGTGAAAACACGTGATGTAAATGCGAGACTCCGCTACTATAACAATAAAAACTAATTAATTAGTCACTCAAATGACTTGAAAATATAAAAAAAACACGTCAAGACTGTTTCATGTTCAACTGTTGAACACGTTTGGTTTTTCTGAATTTTTTACCTCTTATCCTAATGAGCAAACGAATACATACAAAAAGCCAATGTTAATGTTTAAGAAATAACTTACAACAACTAATTACGGTCTTGCATTTTTTACTTTAAAAATTATTTATAAAATATTTGCTTAAGTCTTGATTTGATATGTATTATTATAATATTAATCATTTTATTTATAAATCTAGGTCATATGTAAAATATAAAGCAAGGTTAAAAATTATTTAAAATCTTTTTTTTTTTATTGCATTTAAAGATGACGACTTTGCTGATTGTATAACGTATACTATTTTATAACGAAACAAGATTAAAAAGTAGAATTTGGGATAAATACCTACTAGAAAAACCTATAGACCTCTTTATTAATAAATATTTTGTCTGTATCTAATATTATTATTTATCCCTTTAATATCTTATACGACATATCAATTCATCGTGTCGAATTATTTTTCTCTGGTAACATTAAAGCTCAAACCCACATTTCTGTAAGCTTTTCCTTAGACACTCCTTTTGTAATGATGAACGTTTCCATAAATAGAATTTAATATCTTAAGTTAACGCCTTACTTAGTATGTACCCATAAACTCCTCATGCTAAAGAGCTTCCTCTCTTGTACTTCAATAACAACAGAAATACGAGGGTATTATAAACTTTGACACGTGTCTAAAAGTCATGCTTTATGGAAAAGGGAATTTTTAAGTCATACCTTGAATTTTGTGAAACCTTTACAAATGTATGGAAACAGATTATATGGAATATTTATATTATAAATAGCTGTTATTGGTATCGTCTGAGGCTATTGACTGTTTTATTTAGAACACAGTTATAGTTTATTATTTATGAAATTCAAAAATCTTTTTTTGTAATTGTGGATAACTATCCACAATGCTTATATATTTTACCTCATATTTTAAAAAGTTTTAAATGATCTAATGATTATGATAGGTACAAATTAATTCCTTGTCTTACTTTCTTACACTAAATTATGTAAGAAAGTAAAAATGACGGAAAATATGGCAATGATACAGTGCTAGACGAATTCTCTAGTTAACGATTTACTATGAAGGTAAATTAAACATAATTTCAGAATAAAGTAGGCAGCGAACTGTTCATTCCATTACTTGACATTAAAACTTACTGGAATCAGCCATTCGACGCTTTTTAATTATCAAATCCATAATAATGAGTTGTGTTCATGTTTTTCATACACCTACACCAAAAAATTGCTAAATGAATATTTTTGTTTACATCTAAGTTTACGTTTTAAATCTTAATTAAGAATAAAATGGGTTATCATATACTACCACCCATACAGTGAGCGAGATTCTCTTCTCTTCTTTAATTGTTTTAATTCAAAGTCAAAGACGTATATATTTCTTTGTCATTTTATTTGAATTTTGCAGCACTGCAAATGCAATTATTCAGTTGAATAATGTTTAGCTAAATATATCACAGCTGGTGTTTATATAGTATATACTGTATATAGAAGTTGATTATAGTATATATAATATATATGTTTGCTCTGCGATATTGTCATATAACATATGTATAGCTAATATTATTAAAAAAAACAAAGACAGGGAAAACACATTTACTTACCTTGTACATATTAGTACGTACCTACGAGGTAGGTTTAATATACAATGTAGGACATATCCTACATTGTATTTTAAAACTTTATTTAAGACAAAAAATACAAGAGAATTTCAAAATTAGAAGCTTACAAAAAGCAATGTCAAAGGAAATCGTGAGTTCTTTAATTCTCTGAATCATTCTTTGTACTAACGATATAATATTTTATTTCGTGACGCATGCTTAAAAAACTTCTTGACGGCCAAATTTATTATTCAGTAGAAACCCAAATACATGTAAAGGAAATTTTTCAAGTTTGTGTGTACGTCTTCAACCGAAAAATGTATATGCCTCAAGGCAATTAACTTGTTGCACGTTTCTATAACGACGAGGATTGGAGAAGGTTCGAGAAAGAAATATTTCAGTAAACAAGTCATGAAATATTATCATATATTTTGCCAAATCATGTAGAAAATCTATCTTTATGAGAACAGCGTTTTATTTGATGACAATTTAACTTATTTAGCTTTCATTTAAGTCTGAAATATATCAAAGAACAAAAGAATGTAATACGTATACATTACTATAGACATAATATTTCAAAGCAGAAATAAGCATCTATTTAAGCTCTTTATTATATTATAAGCTATATATAATCTACTATAAAATAACTTTTCTTACCGCCTAGTTCTGGTTGCCTGGAGGATATCGCTTCTAAGCGATAAGGCCGCCAATTGGCTCTTTTTTTTTCATAAATGTATTTATTTTGCTTATGTTAGTCAATAAAGTGTTTTGTTATTATTATTTATTATTTAGCAAGAAAGCTCGTAAAATAATTTTCATAATTTACTTTAATAGCCGAAATTATTGCTTTACTAGTCTTTAATGCTAAATGTACACTCGATACTCGGTCTTTCTTCATTTTTTACTTACAGCAGATTATTACGACGATCGATGAAAAACGAAAGCTATTTCCACAAAATATAAGCATAAAATTGCGTCATTTTCCAAAACAGAAGTCTTAAAACAAAGTATTAGTATTTTCGGTGTTTGTGCAGTCATTAGTGATGTTTTAAACTGTAATTGTCTTGTCCAATGTGAATAGTATTTTTTGTTGAATGCTCGATTCAAGTTCATCTCTACCGGAATGCCGCTTAAATTATAAGAGGTATTCCGGTAAAATTAACTCATATATAAGCCAAGACATATAAACATTGAGTCAGTGTGTCATTAGAGTTAGACATAAGTGTGTCATACTACGGATTTACGCGCATTCAACAGAACCCTTAAACTCAAGTTAGTATAACATTATTCGTTTGTTTTTTTATCTTTTTTATTTTAGAAACTAATAAGTTCATATATTGTGATCGTTAATTTATATATGAAGCTCTATATTATTTCTACGTATAAAGAGTCTCTACATGTAATTGGCTTCCATTCATTTCGTTTATCCATTTCTTCTAGGTATACTTACAATAAAATAATTTTAGAAAACTAATTTCGCGAACGCGCATTACAAAATAACAGTCATGTTAAGTGTTTCAATGTAAAGACTAAAACTTAACAATTCAAATATATTTATTAGGACTACATTAGCGATAAAACTTGGCTTTTGCTTAATAAATATAGTGGAGAACCTAAGAAAAAGCATTTTAACAGTTTTATAGTATAAATTGTATGTGGACTATACCTATAACTGGTCAATGAAATTCATTCTCTGCAAATAAATAACTGACAATAATGTGATTAAAATTCCAACATAATTCAATTTGAATTATCGTCGCAGTTGCTTAATTGTAACTAAATATACAGTATGGAGTTTCCCTCGAAACCATAATTAATTGCCAACTCCTTCACCCGATAACAATCAATTTTCGCATTTAGAACAAACATCTGTTAGTTTAAGTTTAATTAATTCAATCTACGACCGCACCTCCATACAAAAGGCGTAAACACCTTTTGTTGCTTTTAACAAGTAATAACAATGATTTTATAAGTGTATAACGATGTTATATTAACATTATTTAAAGTCTAGAACAATCTTTCAAATTCTTCGCACAAAAAATCTTTACAACTGACGGGTAATACGATTTTTATTGTATTTTTTATTTAATTTTTTGTATATAGAACCATACTAATATAATGATAATGTTTCTGTTATCTTGAGGTAAGAATACGTTGTTAAGAACAAAGTTGCCTTTTTACGAAGAGTTCTATAGCTACCGAACGTATATATTTTTAACTCTATTTTATCCAGTATGTTGTTTTTCTAAATGAACTTATTATATCAACAATCATTTCATATTCAAATTCAAAAGTTTAAATCCTGTTCGAAATGGACTGTGGTCCTTATATTTACAACATAGATATAACAAACATTATCTATAACTTTTAACTCTATGTAATTTGACTTTAGATATATGTTAACTTTATTTTTCAGAAATGAAAGTGTTAGTAGCAGTCGTCGCCTTAGCTGTAGTGGTATTAGCTCGGCCTGAAGGAGAGTTCTACAGCAGCAAGTATGACAACTTCGACGTCACGGAGCTGATAAGCAACAAGAGACTGTTAAAGTCCTACTCACTCTGCTTCTTAGATGAAGGAAAGTGCACGCCTGAAGGCATCGACATTAAAAGTATGTTATTTTTTATTCATTATTCATAATTAAACATCTACATCCATATTGATACAGTAGGTCATGAAAAATACTGTTATCCTTAAACACGCTTTTGTTTATTTTTAATAAGTTTTTATAATGCTTTTTCAACCTTATATCAGCGTTACTGTTATATAGAATGTTTCAGCAATTTTTTTTACTAGAATACTTAATGTGTTTGAATAAATCGGGCCAAGTTCTAATTAGTTATAAAGGAGTTGATAGGCAATCTTTACATTGATAGTGTCCTAATACTACCGGTTATTTTACCTATGTCGTCGTAATTAACTTCATATAAATACAGTTAAAGTTTTGTTTTTTATTCTGTATGTAAAATAATATCTAAGAATGTGTTATATAAACTATAAACCATTGCAGAATTCATTCCCGAATCTCTGAAATCTACGTGCGGCAAGTGCACGGACACGCAGAAGGGTTTGGTCGCGAAAGTATTGAAGGCTCTGAAGGAAATCCTGCCCGAGGACTGGGCCAAGCTCCGCAAGAAATTCAACGCAGATGACAGCCAATACGACGCCAAATTCGAAGAATTCATTACCAAATACGCAGCTTAGACTTAACTGATGTCCTCGTTGCTCCTATAAACGGTTGTTATTTTTAATTGCTCAAATATATAATCTAGAACATTACATCTGTTTGTTTGTTGTTTTAATAAGTTTTATTTTCTCTGTTGCAACTATACCTTTACATGTAACATTGAGTGATTAAATTATTGAATTCAATTGAAGTTCTTCTGCATTATTTTATACATGTATAATTGTATATAAGGCATTCTTATACATAACTAAGTGTGCTCTGCGCGGTTTTGCTCTCGCAGTCCCTGTTACCAGAGCAATACTGGGATATAAAGTATTATAGTTACACTAGGTGGGCGCTACGCAATTCAAACGACAGTTCCTAGTGGTAAACTATATTATCTTTAAAAAAATTACAATTTGGTTACTACCATGCTTTGAATTTACAAAGTTTTTTCGTTACACTAAGCGCGACGCAACTTACACAGGCGCTATTTTAGAAAGACTCCCGGCTCATGCGCCGGAAAAGAACTTATACACTACTTGTCAAACTGACGTATACAGACTAAGAATTTATCTAAAGCGGGCGGGCAAACGGCCGCGAGAGTGACGTTTTAGTCTGTTTGCTATAGTATCCTATTCCTATATGTCAATTCACCAACCATATATAATTTTAACTAAATCGGGCGAGCCGTTTTTGCTTAAAAGAATAACAAACATTCATCCATTCATACATTCTCACAAAATTTCTTATTTATAATATTAGTAGAAAGATAAAAATGCGTTATTTTTTAGCAAGCGTTTGCTTTATTTCTGTAAATCAACCTCGTCATTCAAACGATAAAATCTCATACGGTATATCCGTACACTCTTCCTCTATAATAAACACTAACTTTTGTAATCAAACACAGTGATTTAGATACAGATGTTAGCCATGATTAAAATATATAAAAAAAGATCTAAAGAGGTGTGTCTATAACCTATTTGTATAAGATTAAAACAAATGTTATTTTTAAAAGATATTAGGTAGTTCAAAATTAAAGATTCATTTAAGTATAGCACCAAGGCAGGTAAGATGTACCTAAGTAGTATAAATGGAATTTTTTGTTTGGACGTCAGTTAATCTTTCACTTTAAAACTACTGAATGAATTTGGATGATATTTGGCATGCTGGTAGATTAGATCCAGGATTAACACATAGTTAACACAGAGGATACTATTTATTTTTTTTAATCAAGGTATTGCTCCAGGAGCGGAAATTATACGAGTTAATCCGCGGATTACGGCTAGTACAACAATAAATATATCTACAAACCTCTTTTTTACAACAATACAGCAAAAAATATGCCAGACTCAGTGGCAGAAATTAATTATTTGATTTTAATTCCATTCGCTTCGTCTAAAGTTTTTACAGCAGAAAATTAAAGATGCCTTATATCAACGGAGACCTTGAAACCTTTGTGTTTAATTTAATTTCACTTAATTTTGAATGATGTTTCTTGTTTGATGTTTTTGAATTATGAAAATGATGAAACTCGAGAAAGAAAGTTTAGTAAACATCACCTCGGAAACCCGTTAGGGAAATTACCTTTTCAATTGAAACCAGTGTTCAATTTACGAAATTAAAATAGCTTCAAATTTAATGGATACTTTACTTCGATAGTCGTTCGATTAAAGCACCTTAACAAAATACTAAATTGCCTAGTAGTTTTTCACTTTTGTTTTTTACAAATGTTTTGTTGCAAAACAAATTGACATCTCATTCCATTGTTCATAGGCATTATAACAATCATACTCCTCATTAAAGTATTATATTTCCTCGGTGTAGTTAAAATATAATTAAGCGAGATAAGATCACGTTGTATTTTATCCGTCGGAAGGTTGCGCCCGTCTTCGCGTGATTTTGTGGCGTTATTATTCACGGCAATATGCAACGATCTGCGATGATTCTTATAATTGTTTCCTGCGCTCAACTTTACGTGATTAATAATAAGTTATGTCGCATTATTATGAGTAGCGATGGTGTTACTTTATGTAAAACTTTTATTACTAAAAATAATTACATATCTATTACTATGACGGGTAATAAACATAATGACAGTGACAATGTGAAGAATCAAAGTGAGTTTAAATTAGGTTTTATGATTTTTTTTATTATTAATTCATATTTAAAATAAGCTTAAACTTTGTCGTGAAATCTGTTATGACATTAACAAATATTATGTTATTTATTTGACTACTATTTTATTTATATGGATAAGATATTCTGTTGAATCCACTAACAAAAACTCGACATGGTTCTTACCACGGGGCCATGGTGCGTATTGTTAGAAATTTTTAAGTCGTATGAATGAAAAAGCGAGATCAAAGAACATAATTTAGTAGAAAGTTCGACGTTAGTACTTGCGTCTTGGAGATGAACCGGGGTGCTTCAGACTTGATGACTGTCGCACTCGAGGCACGCTCAACCTTCTTCAACAACATGACCCATAATCAGATTCCTATTTTTCTTTTGAAATTTTCATTAGAAAAAGTGTGTAGTAGTCAGCTAGTACGGCGACATCGTAATTAAATTTGTTCGCGTAGTTTACGCCTTCGTTTCTTTGTTCCTAAATGAAATTCAAGTTAAACTGATTATTTTATTTTAAATCTAGAACTCATGAAAGTACACGAGCGATACAGTTCAAATTAAACAAGCGGGCTCGGCAAATAATAATTAATGAATACCAGTAGGTAATCTTTTCATATAGTGATTCATTTCATTCCTTTTTGAAGATTTTTTAAAGTAAGAATACTTTAAACTTAACTTGTCAACTTAATGATGTCAATATAGAAAGCCAAAACGAAACATCGATCTTCATCTTTAATCCAAAGTAATTTACGCTTGTGTCGAAACTTTTTTAAAAACTTATAACGCGTAAGTTTCAAATGAGTGTGACATATATGTAATTAATTTACAAAAAAATTTAAATCACAGGCTCATAACACTGTCCATGAGAACGATTCGCAGAAGTCAGCAATTTCAACTTTGGCGTGATTACATTGTCAGGTTTATCCATCTAGCCCGTTAGTTCACAAAGCTCTAAATGCGAATAATTGACTTCGACTATGAGTTTACTGGTGGAGTTTAAGCCGAGCCGAGTTCGCAAGCTTTTTAAAAATTAACAACCAATTATGAGCTATATATGCATATTCATTATAATATATAACCTATGTCTGCGCGTACATAGTCATTTTTAATGTTTTGTGCACTATAACAGCTCCTGCGCAAATGACTTGGCATCTTTATTTAAAAAACCAATTTTAAAAAAGTTTAAAAGTTCAAAGTTTAAACCAATTTTCAATCAATATTTGAACCCGTTTCATCCTCGGGAAGACCGACCCTCTGGCTATACCCATACCAATTAATTTATATCAAATTCCATCAAAGTCAATCGTTAAAAAAGTGTTTAAGAGCAAAAACGCAATATAAAAGAATGCTGAAAAACTGAGTCACCTTTTCAATCTTAAAGGCAACATTAGGAGAAATACGAATAAAATCCTTGTCTTATTTTTTAACTGAAGGATAATTTAAGTATTTGTTAACAAATGCAAAAGTTATTAGGTAAATTCTTAAGAATTTAATAAATCTTCTATATTTTATCTGTTCTTAAAAACAATAAGAATCGGTAATAGATAATAAACGATTCTATGTAATAACTTGACGACAGTGACGAGATAGAAAATTATTCCAAGAATTCACATTCTTTTGATCTTAACTGTTGGAATAAATGTATGTTCTTTGTAATGGACTTGCTTGGGTATATCCTACATTTTATTTAAGCAATATTACCTATTTATTATTTCAAAAAAATTTAACTATACATTGTATGTTTATATACTAATTATCAAGCGTAAAAACGTCTATCCGATGAGAACCGAATTACATTTAATATTGCTTTAATCGCAATAAACTAATCCTTTCTGGAGCGCCACAAACACGAGTTTCAATTAATTGATAACAACAAAATCTTAACTCAGTAATATTATTTATTTTCACAATGGAAAATTCACATGAAAAATCTCATCTCTGTTTCCCGGTATTACTAGTATGTTGTTAGCAAAATGTAATTCCATATTTCAAAAGCCTCAAAATTGTATAATTCGCTTTTGATATGCAAACAAGCCTTTTTAAAGCTTTACTCTCACTCATTT
>JADANM010005443.1:4000857-4022232 GCA_026213755.1 Eurema hecabe
CGAAAGGAGATTTTGTTACTCGCAAACAAAACAAAGATGCATATGAAAGGGTGATTCATACTTGACTTAGCTCATAATATTACAAAGCACATACCTAAAGTTAGTTAGAAATAAAAATAACAGATATACAGGTATAATAATTTATTAAATTCAATTACAGATTAATTACGTATATTGTTTACACAGTGGCTGTAAATGCTTTTATTTTGTTCGTTGTAGCTTCTATGAAAATATAAATACCAGTATACATCTGATCGGATCTTACAATTAGTCAAAGTTTAAAAAACTAGGTTTATAATTGGATTTATTTTGTATTCACTTATTTTAATTTTCATAAAACGTGTAATATCCAAATTCTTTAGGATTATCTCCAACAGGTTTTTAATTCTAATGTATGTTCACATGAAATCCGTACGTAAAACAATAATATACAAAACCGTTCAATTTCGACACATACGAAAGAAAATAAACACACAGGTAAACGTTAATATAATCATTTATACAATTACGTTTTTGAAAAATGTCTAATTAGCTATAACTAACTATGTTTTATAGAAACTTGCTTATATTGAAAAACATACAAAGCGCTTATCGTATACAAGTGTTCATGATATAATTATAATCATATTAAACAGACATTATAACAATTCTTATACCAGGACCTAACTTACGCTTAGAAGTTAGAACTAAATACATATTACAAAGGACTAGAAATTATACTTAAATTTTACCTAAATTTATTTCGCGGCTTCCACGAGAAGTTTTTTTTTCACATAAACAGTTTTTATAGATCGTTGAGTACTTAGTTTTGAAGTTTTACAATAGTGAATGTTTCTGTGCCAACTTGGCAACAATTGCGCTTAACAATATAAATAATTTCTAATTTGGCATGTCGCTCTTCTTCTTTATCTTTACGACTTTTACGTCGTAATATTTTACATCTAGTTAAAATTCAAATAATTTTTACACAACACAAACATTTTAAACCTACATTTTTACGTATGTATGGAAAGAAACAATATCCTCATACAAACAGTGTCTTCGTGGAAACATACCTCTAACTCAAATAAACGCCTCTGTATCCTTTCAGAAAACCTAATACCTCATTAATTTTCCATTGTGCTTTGACATTTTTGTAAACAATAGCCGAACTAATGGACAAAACGTATACAGTATACACATTACATGCGTTTTAGTGTGTCCACAATGACGCAACGGACAAGACGAATTTATTAACACATAAACTTTCCTTCTAATCGCAGTCTGCTTCTATTTATAGGAATAAAGCATTGATAGTGCTATCAAATATATGAAAAGATTTTAATTCTTAATAAAACCTTATTCTAGGGAATATCCTTATTACAATCTATAACCTTTCATTGATTTTTCACACGATATTAAGATATAAATAGTATTACATACCACATTCAAAATTTCTAAAACATATAAATAAGTGACGTGACTAGAAGACAAAATAGTCATTCAGAGAACATTATTTCAACCAATCCAATTTGTTATGTTAATGTTCAATAGGTATGTTCATATACATTTGTAATCAATTGTATGGTACTGCTTCAATTAAAGCTACATAACGGTTAGGAGTATTTACAAATACGATCACAAATCACAGGTAACGTTCACATATAGCTGCTACATTACCCTGCGTTGCTCGACCTCAGGGTACCGACGTTTTTGCACTGTAACAAAAGAAACATACAATATAAATATTTATTTTTATTTGTGTTTGTAGCGGAAACAATAAATTTAGTTTTTTGTAGTTCTAAAATAATTCACCGAAGCTTAAAAAGTCTTTCAGAACTTAAATAATATAATTAACAATAAATTAATGCACATATTAAATTGGCATAACATACTGACAAAGATCGTTTTAGAGTTGCAAAAATCTTATCAAATATATAAAATTAATTACAAATGCTATAAATTAAAAATAAGAAAACAGATATTGCGTGTTATTTCCCAATTGCTTCCAATTCCGTAAAGTCCGAGCCTACTGAAGCAGATTAGACACAAAGAGACATTTAGCGGTTCACTTATTTCCAGCTCCCAGCCTACAAGCGATAATAACTTATTTCATTATATTCAATTATTTAATTCCAAAATAGGATGTATTCTTATAGTTTAGCTTGTCCATTTGAGAGTTCGTCAGAGATCTCTTTGTTTAGAAAAACTAATACTATATAATATAATGTAATATAATTACATCTGATATATTGTTAAGTGTAGACTATACTAAAACATTGAACGAAAATATCTAAAACTGAGGGTTTCAGTTAATCTGCCATATAGTTAATAATCTATAAGTTACTCATAACTATTACGTAATAATTATATGTATGTATACTCTTTCAAAAACCACGTTCAGCTTCTCCCTTTTATTCGTGTAAAAACGTTTCTATAATATATATTTTGACATATATGATACAACTTGTTTCTATACTAAGGTACTTGGGCGTATAATCATTATGTAAGCAGCTTCAAAATACTTTGAAACATTACACGTTATATCATTATTCATTTTCGGTAGTCCGGTAGATCCGGTTTAGAGAAAAGTAATTTGTCGGAACATTTTCCTTGATATTACAGTAACGAGAGCAGATGAAATTCAACATCTTGTCGTACTTACTTTATTTTGGGTCTTTGTTGAGATATTTCATAAAGACCGCGTAAATAGACTACAAAAGACTACTGGAATGATAAATGTATATATAGAAATGTATAAATGATAAATTATTATATGGAGTTTGTTTTGTTATTTAGGTGACTTAATAAGAATACAAGCTGATGCTTTGCTCCTTTTGATCAGTGTGATGTTAAACTTAATCCGTCCTTCGATAGATTTTAGTTAATTTTTTAATCCAAACCAGTAGTTCCTTAGAGCACGTTAAACACACAAACTCCTTAACTTTATATATTATTTATCTTAAAAAATAGTCTTATTATCTGTCTGAGCTTATATTTAAATGCAAATTACTTCATATTTTTCTCAAAGTAGACAGAGACCTCAAGCAGAGGCGTTGCAAGAAAATATTAATTTTATATTATTTTCTTCTTTAAATAACCTTTCAACCATCATACAGCGCATATTACGGAGGACGATAAACCCTAAAAATAATCAGCTTAAAGTTTTTTCTTGTTATTCTAATTTATAATACCTATCTATATGCGTGTATTTTTTATATTTAATACAGCCTTTAACACTATCTTAAAAAGTTTATATGTAATGAGATCTCATTCTATTGACGTGTTTTTAAATAATTTTCAAATTTATCATTATAAATACATACAATTACAGCGTCTGAAGATTTAACATAACGATAGCCGCAAAGAAATAAAACAATTTCATTCGTATTAAGTTTAAATTAAACACAAGCATGAAAAGCTTGAAGTGACGTCACTAGGCGAAAACATATTTCACGTTATAATGTACGATTTACTCACATAGTTACTCAAAATACGGTGCTCGGCTGAAGTTATCTTTTAATCTTTTCCGTGTACCTGTAGGAGGAAAATAATTTCATAGCAAGCGATTTAATTTATGTTTTGTTTATTTTTATTTATACGTACATACATAAATACTAATATTAGTAAAAGGCGTTGAAGTACATGCACGTGTTGAAAAAATCAGCACCTCTTATCATATTGTTATCAACGTAACAGTAAATGGATAGGCGATTGGTTTGTGGCTGACGCTCTAAAGCAGTGAAATAATTAATTACAGATAAAAGCATTATTATATCGTTAAATATACATACGTGTTTTGATTGTGCGATTCCGAGTGAGAGACGGTAGCTGGGAGAAATCTTGCGAAGGGCCTTTGCAGGAGCAACTGACGGAATGTCAGCCGGAACTGTCGTGACATCGAACAATACAATATGAAGTTTATAGCTCCATTTAGAAGGGCGAGGAAATCCATTAATTCTCCAAAAAGTTCGTAGCAGCGTTTAAAGAAACACGTTCCTAATAGACCACTCATAAGACCCAAAATTCCTTGCGGCAGTTCGGTCACGAGGAAAAGTAGTAACACAGCGAGAAGCATTTTTGTAGTTCTATCAGTGCGTTTGTCGGCTTTGTGTTGTCTTTTAACCATCTTCTCTGCCGATGGACAAGCGCTGTAATTTCTTAGGTTCTTTTGGTGTTGATTCGCATTGTATAGAGCTCTTATGAGCCACATGCTTATTATTGTAAGTATGGAGCAGGGTAGCAGTTTTATGAGAACCGAATGCACCCAGAAATTAATTTGATACAAACTTCCTTGGCTGTTAGAATCGACGAAGTACACGACTCCGAGGTGCCCATTTGTTTCGCTGACGTTCCTCGAATGAATATCAAATACCTGCCAAATAAAGGAAATTTAAAGCATTCGATGATAATTACATTGTATTTAAAGCAGATGTTATTCAATTTGAATATAGTGAACAATTTATTATTGCGATTGTTCTAAAGTGCTTTCATGAAATTAGGTTTTGAATGTCTTTTGTTGTTTGTACTTGAATATATTATTACACGATATATGTTTACGTTAGTATTGTAGAAATCTATATATTATTATTATCACAGCAAACTAAAAGTCGAATAAGTTTATTACAGAGCTTAGTAGTCTACAACTAGATAATAATATTGATTTTGATTGACGCGAATCTCTACCCACTTCCAAGAGGAGCTATTTTAATTAAAATTTTCTCGGCTATAATATATTGGTCCTAGTGCATATTAAAAGAGATTTCTGAGGCAATGGTAGCTCACCATGAACGTGGGTATGCATAATATCGGCGGTAGAATGAAGCTGCTCAGAATAGCTATATTGCATCGACGCTCCGTACATAATATATGGCTTCTATCCGAGTACCTAAAACGAAACAATTCCTTAAGAATATAAATTTTCTAGCTGCTTTACTTCATTATAAATCAAATTAATATTCTAAGAGAACAATAAAAACTTAACTCTTAACTTCGTCGTAACGGCTTTCTCTAGAATGAATTTTATGATCGCGTTTTATATTTCCAGCCTGAATTAAGTGAAATTGTAAAATATAAGAGAAACTTACTTTATAGCGATATACCTCCATATGGCTAGAGAAAGCGTGAGGCAAATTGAGGCGGTATGTAATATCTGAGCGAAATGCGTGTGAAACAATAGGTACATCGTCCACGAGTATGAAAAATCCAATGTTTCCGGCAGAATCTGAAAATACAATAGCATTAAGAACGCATGTAGTTTATAGTCATATCAGAGATAGAAAAGTGCCTTCAATTTAACAGACATTCGTACTATTTTATTTATCTCCTCGCAACGAACCGTGCACGATTCGAAGCACATGTTTTACTTTTATGAGCGATCAAATAAAACTGAAAAACTGCATGCCGTTCTCATGAGCTAGAATATTAAACTTTTTTAATATTCCGTTTTATTGTGCTCGGACTGCATCATGCATAACTTAACATTTCTTAACCTTTTCAGTACAAAACCGTTTCTCTAATCGCAGGTTCAGTACCGACTGCAAAAATAGGTTATATACGCTCGAACACTGGGCCTAATTGATTGAAAGAAATAAAGAGAGCGATGCCAGTACCAGGTATTTGTAAATGGAGAAGGGGACGTATTCGAGCATGACAAAGACGTCAGCCACAGCCAGCCACTTGAGGAGGCGGTTGATCGGCGCGGCCGCCATGTCGCGCCGCGTCAGCACTGCCACGTTCATTGTGTTCGCGAGCACGCCTATTATGCATACCTGGAACGAATTGCCATATTAACAACGATACATTGATATCGCACATCTAGTTCTATAAAGTCATAAATGTCTTTATCAACATTTTCCACTAGAATGTATTAAAGTTTTTTTTGTCATAACTTTGCACTAAATGCTATAATGACAGTGGTGCTCTCTTACATATAGTTGTTGAATATAAAAAGAGATTTTTAAGCATCCACTGAATTCATATAAAAGGGAAGTTTTGACAGTGTTAACTCAACTTTGGATTTTTGGACATTTATGAATTTTCAGAACTAGATGTGCGATATATTAGACGTATCGTGTAGGTGTACACGTGTTAACTTGTAAATTTCTAAGTTACTGCTATGAAATTAAAACTTTACATCTCTCAGAAGCGTTTGAGCTTACGAGTAAGAAACATCCACCTACGAACTAACTTTCGTTTTTATATTATATAGAATACCTAATAAAATATGGAGTATTAAAATTAAATTATAAGCATCAGAACGGACTTACTAAAAGAACTAGGTGGATAAGTAAAAAGCTCAAATAAAATCCAATGAAAGACAAATACCAAAGCGCATCAAGAGTTACAATTTAAAACACCACTAATAATTAATGATTGGGATCCAAACACATTCCTTCAGTTTACTGTGGCATTAAGAATTCCTTTAGTTTCTTAGTTGAAACATTTCTCTTTTAATTTTAACTAGCAGTCTCCCCCGTATAAAACTATTCTAATTCTTAATCTAAATTATAGTTTTTTATTTCAGCAGGAGGTTTGCTTGATGATAAGTGACCGGGCTTTTTCATGACATTTTTAACACGTTTATAAACTTAAGTAATAATGAAGTTATGGAAAAAACAATATGAAAGTTTAAACCTAAGCAATAAAACCTTATATTCATATTTATATACATATTAAAATCAATAAGAATAATTAATCAATTTTAAATAAATTGAATAAAGACGTAAAAACAATGTTAGTCGGAAATGTTTTGTTTCGTAGAAGGCACGTAGGTGTTCATGCACGTGATACGAAAGCAAAAGTCTGACGTGCAAATTATCTTACATGTAAAGCAACCTACAAACTATGTACACAATATGCAAGTGAACTTTACCAACATAAATTAAAGAATTTTCTTTTTTAAATTAGTTTATCTGCATAAAAATATATCACAATTTTAGATTTAAAAAATATAAGACATATCAAAATTTATGAAGAAAGAATAAAAATGCGTTCAAATCCGTTTAAATAAGATGATATAAGGAGTATGTTTTAAGCAGAAAATCGATTTGATAAATCAACTTTATAAAAGCACTAAAAAAGGTTAAACCCCTTAAATATCTCCTTCATTCCATAATCAGCTTATACTCGACAAATAAAAACTGAAGCATCTAAGTGCTGAATTAAGACACTGCCAAGACACTAGGCACAGGTCTACAAATAAATTATTTAAAGCTGATCTCTTCGTTTTCCCCAGTGGCACACAATGCAAAGCTAATGCATAAATCTGGGTAAAGATCTCATTTTGCGATCCGGCGCCGGTATTTTTTTATTAGAACGGATATTGCTTGCAGCGCACTTTAGAATTTCAAATAAAATTGTTGAAAATAACCGTTCAGAAGTGAATGCACCTTGAGCAGATTTAAAATTTAAATTCTATGGAAATACGACTAATATACATGAAGATGATAAATAGTAGCTATATAATAGATACAAGTAAATAGTGCTGTGTCATTGATGTATATTTCGTTGCTACTGATTTGTGGATTTGTTTTCCTTTCATCCCTTAATTTGGTGTTAATAACAATCCAGCTAGTGAGATCAATAAATCGTGCGTAGGTTTACACGTGAAGCTATCTTGTAAGATGCTTTTCGCAGAAAATTACGTATTGATTTATTTATATTTATCAAAACCAATACATATGTACAATAAGCATGACATGCATGATTTGTACATCTAATAAAACATATTAAGAAATAAATTAATTTTTCTCTCCAATAGCTTTAACTACTATTTTCGAATTGCTTAGTTAATCGAGATATATTGAATCAAAGGTTTTTTCTACAAACACAATTCACAAAGAATTCCGTTTTTAGTTTCTTTATCAATAATCTAAAATAGAGCTTAAAATTTTAGCTAAAGGCTTAAGAATAAAAAATGTCTCCTTTTATAAGAGACTTACCTGCTACGAAAGGTATTCCGTCTTGATCAAAACGTATCCCCCTTAACAAAATTTATAATAATGGGATATCGTTAACAAAGAATATGCCTCACGCGTGTAGATTTTTAACGAAAATTTTGGTTGCCTACCTTACGGCCTTGTTGATGTATTTTCCCTTCTTATACCCAAAATTGGTCAAAACTATACTTTATTTATATTCTCTTCAAGTAATCTATATTGCCATAGATATTTTCTTGTTTATAGGCATTATACGAGCCTTCAATATTAATGAAACCATTAATTATACATGTAAATATTCCATGCTCTGTTCAGTAAAACACACACGCAGAAACTTGGTCTATATCAATAATATAATTGTTTTAAAATAGGACTAATGTTTTTAAATTTTAAATTCATGCAATTTTAAGTTGAATAGTAAACCTTGATTGCAATTTGCAAGACTCGTGAATGCGTTGTTTGAGACGACGGTTAGAGTGCAATTCGTTCTTCGTTGAATAAATGAGATTTAAACATTAATTGTTAAGTATTTGATTTAAAGGAAACGAAATCTGGTAGCTTAATTAATTTACATTTCTTAGATCTTGTTGAAGAACAGATTTTGTCACTTAACGGTAGATGAAATTTGTTTAAAAGAAATTAAGATTAAATTAAGAATTTACATAAATGTTATAAGTTTGCCTGGCAGAGATTGCTACTTAGTAATAACGTCGGCTTTTGTGCATTGTAAACTTGTAAGGAATATTCTTTGTAGCTCGTCATTTTATGTGCAATAAAGTTTTTCAAGTAAAATAAATAAAGAAGGGATATGTCATGACCGTCAAATAGAAAATAATTTTGATTATTTTCGCAGTGACTAACATACCAGCCGGCCTTTATATATAAATTCACATTATATTAAGAATGAGATGGAATACGCATCTAGTGCCCGCGTTATGCAAATGCTGAATTCCAACATATCCTATCTATCCTATCCTATCTGTTCATAGTTTTATATAAATTTGTAATAATATCATATTTATTTTAAGTAAGCTGTGCCCTGTCACTTCACTCGCGGAAGCCCCATTTCTTTTACTCTAGATTAAAATCTAAGAATCGGTTCTTCAATGACTCAAACAATCATAAATAGTGTTTCTAATTAATTATCGAATAAATGCATTTTTAGTAAGGTTACCTCCATATAGAAATGAACATTTTGCATTCAAAATGATAGTACGATATACCGAAAGCACTAGCGAAATTACATATGTAATAGAAACAGAAAAATGTGTGCTACTAATATAATTTTATGTTCTGATAAGACTGAAATATAAGTTATCATCTATAAATAAGCTATAATTAAAATAAGTACTCTTGGGATACCAATGATATGTCCTACTTGTTCAATGAAGTGATATTTACCTATATAACAAATTAATCGTAAGGTAATAAAACATATTTTTAACCCACATACTTATTGGAGGATTTTATACAAGTCTTATATATTTTATTTTTATATTTTTCTCTACACTTTGACCCCTAGACGGCTTTTTCCGTTGCATAAGAGACAAATTTAATACTAGAGTTTGAATTGATTTGGAATGATTGTGAGAATATTTGTGTCATTTTTATATATATTAGAACTTTTGTGCAAGTTGTGGAAGGCTCTAAATCTAGCGCATATTTTTTAAACCATAACTATAATATAAGTAACATACGTCTGTCTTTCCATGAATTTGACCAGAGTGAAATTTACTTAGTGGTTAATTTTCTTTAGGTAGAACACGTAATAAACGTAGAAAATGATTATTAATATTAATATAAAACAAACTACAGAAGTAGTCCCTTCTAAGTCAGCATCAAACCATTTTAAAGAGATACCTATTTCAAAGCTTAATGAAAAATCCAATATGATTAAAGGAACTGACGTAGCTAAAGGCGCTTCAAAGGTGCGGATGTCTAGTGGAAGGAAGACACAAAAGTGGTCAGGAGACACAAAAGACTGGCAAGCAGGAACTTAGCTCTTACCTTTTGAACATAAACACTAAAACAAAGCTTCTATTCTTTAAGCCCCCAGCAATGCTATGAGGCAAAAGATTATAATTGACATCTGAAGTCTATGCTTAATATTATGAAGGAAAAACATTAAATCGTTTGTTTGCGATTAAATATTTTCCGATAGATCTTAGTCTAATTAGAAAAAGCTTTCTTTATAATAATACACAGCCAAGTGGCGTGGGCGACATAACTTTAAATAATATGTGAGTATTTATAAGCGATATAATATCATACCTACATTATTTCTTTATAAATAATATATTGCTGGTATACAAAATGATATGATCGGCAAAAATACGTACTCGTCCAATCTATATATTTTATAAAACCTTTCAATAAATATAAAAAGGAAATTTGAGGCTATTGACCTAAGTCTCGACGCTATAATAAACATATTCAAAGGCAGTAAAAATTGTTTTCACCAAAAGGTGAACAATTCATTAAATAAATATCAAAGAAAATTTGACTATGAATTGGATTTTTTTGAAGAGTTTTTATTTGTAGAAATTTCACGAAATAAATAAAATATTACCTGTATTATTATTACTTAAAACGAATACAGAAGAAGAAGACGAAAAAGTTATATTATTATGGCCTAGTTTAGTCGGAAATTTACCGCACCCATGGGATACCAAATATCGTCCAACTGCAATTCAAACTTAAGCGATAAGGCGCAGGTGTTTCTCCAAAAAAGGCATTTTCTTACTACTATTATTAATAATATACAAACTTTACGTCCCTAGTTATAATAAAACGGTATTCATGGAGATCAGTAATTGTCCAAAACACCCAGGAAGAGCATCGAAAATAAATTCAGAGTTCGTTCGTAATTCATTTTTACTGAAAAACGCTTTCTATATTGTCACGTCGCATTATCACAATTCGCTAGCCAGGTTCTCGAATAAATTACTACTATTTGGCGAAGAAAATCAAGTTTATTTTAAACCAAAATAAACCTTACTGCTTGGATTTATGTGTTATAGTATAGTTCAATTGTTTCTAATTAATATTTAGCATCCATTTGCGTGTCGTGACGAAAACAACCTTGGCAGGTTATTTAGGTAAAATAAATACGGTGCTAATGAAACTTAGACTGATAAACAAGATTATTTTTAATCTAGATTTTAACAGTCATAAAATACGTAGGTATACCTTCATCTACTTTTGTTATAACTTAAAAAAAACTTGCTTAGTTAGCAATTATTACGACATTTAAAGTATACCTACAATTTCGAAGACCACGCAATAATAAATTGTTCTTTTTTTGAAAATATAAAATTTCTACTGAAATAAAATGAAGTAATGCACATTTTTATAACAAAGGTCACAAATTTATCATAAATTTTCTTTGATGAACATCTATCCATGATCAAGTAAGTAAATATGTGGAAATAATTAAAAAAACAGACTTTACATTCTTCTTTCTAGTGCGTTGAGACACTTGCCTCCTAAAATATTTATCAAATAAATCACTCTAGCGAACCCTGAATACATCGCTGACTCTGTAAATATCACGGGAACGTGAAAATTTATCTTAGGGCTTATTTTAGTTTACGAAACTCTCATTTTCAATATTATGAAATTAAATATATAATACTCTCTGCTAGCTTTAATTAAATGATATATAAATAGTTTACATCGCCTTTGTTATATTAATAATTATTTGAGTCAATTTTTCAAACCAAAAATCAAAGGCTATAAACCCTAACTATACATCAAAACACTATCATTTTATCTCCAATCTATAACATTCGATATTATCAAAATAAAGCAACGATTAAAGCTAACATGACAGCAGTTTGATAACTTATCGTGTGTCAGATTGCAGCAAGGTTACTACTTACTATGAGACTGATATATCCATGGATACTATTGTAGGCTTCCACGACATCTCGGAAGCCTCCTTCGCAGTAGCCGCAAGCTTCTGGCTTCAGTGGAATCGTCAGTCCTGCATCATTCACTATATTCACAAGCACATTTCCTATATTTTCCTTACTCCTATCCTTTGAAGCCTCCTCCTTTATTCTGGAGATGATTCTACTGGCATTTATGCTTGTATCGGACGAGTTGCCCGAAGCAGCTAAAATTTCGTGGAATATATCCAACAGGGTTTGAGAGTTATTCGTCATTTTGCTACATTGGGCTATGCGCTGGTGTCTGGAACAATAAAATAGCAAACGATTAGTTAAGTTTATTAGTGTGACATTAAAAATTACGCCTCTTTGCATTGCTTTTTGATCTATATCCGTGAATCATAGATAAACATCTAAAATATTTCCAAATAAAAATCTTGTGTCCTTATTATTGAAATATTTTTATAATTGAAACTATGAAAACAATGCAAACATGCTAAAAATGTTACAGAAAATAATACAAAATGAAATGTTTTTTTAATTTCCAATTTCGTTTAGACCCGCCCATTAAAAGAAAACTGTAAATATATGAACTCAATAGGTACTTGTAAGGCCGCATACGATATTAAATTTCCATTTAGTAACTGATATAAGGCTGCTCTTATTTATCAATAGTATTCACTGGCTAAATAATTATTCAAGAATAATTAATTATATTTGATATTTTTAAGTTATTCATTACATAGCTAACGATTTGGTTAATTTACTTACAATAGAGTAAGCTCGTTTTATTATATAGTAATAGTTTAAGCTCAGTTTAAATATATTTTACAGAAAAAATATAGAAAACTGCGAAATAAAGGCAGGCAAATCAGGGCAGACTTAGTATATAAATAATAATAATTTCTAGATCTTTCGTAATTTTCGCCCCACTAATATACTCGGCTATTTTATTTTAGTATTTTGTAATAGTATAATCTAAACACGCTCCCACAAATCATTATAATATGTTTATAAATGTTCAGTAACTAGAACAAATAACAAGATTCGTTTGATGAACTTCCCTCTGAAGTAGTAAACGAACGATCAATCAATCCACACTGCGCATTTTTATACCATAGATATAACGCATCGTATGTAACGTATTACACATTCATTTAATATTAAAATTAAAAACCAAATTGCTTTAAAGAGTCGACAACACCATGTAACGGTCTTATATCATGAAATTGCACTTATTTTGGTACATTTCGGGTAAACATTAATTTAATTAATTTAAGAAGTATGTTTTTTGCAGGGAAAATTTTCTAAATGAAAATATTTAGAAAAAAATAATGAAATTTACCATTATAAATCTTTCCGTATACTTACTTCAAGTTAACCATTGCAGTGTATAATATATTGAATACAGTCCTAAGATAGTGTGTCCGTTTATTTCAACGTTATCAACGGGAACATAGCCAAGTTAGTACAAAACTATAGAAGGCACTAGATAAAGGTACGGAATACGTTGTAAATTGTAATATAATTAACCCTAATATTTGCTATTTTTTTCTTATAATAATTTATAATCAAAAACGTACTAATAATTATTTTAAAAAAAGTTGATTCATTGTATAGAAAAAATCTTCTTCTTAGTCGTGACCTCATGACTGAGGGACGTGACTATGGTGCGTCACCCTGGCCATCATTTTCTTCCAGTCACTTCGGTCTTGAGCCAGCTGGATGGATGTTTGCAAGGAAGCTCCCGTAGCGTCCTGTGTTGCATGAGTCCATCTTGTAGGGGAACGGCCTGTTGCTCTCTTTCCTTCAACACAGTGATTATCAGCCTTTCTAGACTGTCTGGGTCTCGCCTGACCGTGTGTCCGAAGAACTTGAGGACCCTCTGCCTACAGAACTTCAGGTCACAGAGTTCTTTGAGGATTGACTCGTTTGTGCGATGTTCAGTCCAGGATATTTTTTCAGCATTCTGCGCCAGCACCACATTTCGAACGCGTCAATCCTCGATCTCACCTTCGATTTAAGCGTCCAGGTTTCAGAAGCATATAAGATGAAATAGAAGATAGAAAGAATACAATTTGTGATTACAAAATCGGCATATCGATATAGTTAGTCTGACTTTTTACTTAAAAGGGAGAAAAGATAGAAGCTAACAGAATAAGCTAACAATAACCTACAGTTCAACTTTAATTGACATCGACAAAAAAAATAGTTAACATAAATATTTTCTAAGGACAACTAACTACAAGAACTAAGTAATCAATAAAATAAACTTTCGTATTGCAACGAAAGTTATAACAACCAATTCTTAACTGTAAAACTTATTATTTGTCGAAGAAAACTTCACCGGGTTAATCGAAGTATGAAAATAATTTTACGACTAGCCCTGTGTGAAATGTTTTACTTATTTTTGTGAAGGCAATTTACCGCCAAGAGTCTCAATGATTGATGACAGGAATATCATCAATAACATTTATGGCCAATGAATTTCTATTTTAAGGTAAGATATAAACTAACATCTCAAATTTATATTATTGGCAGACTTTCAAGAAATAAAAACCTTAATTATAGGTAAAGGAAATCTCGAGTATTCCTGTTTGGTTTCATATAGCATTGGTGGATATAATGGCTAATTGTTTTGAAACATTAGAAAAACAAAACCATTTCTAGGTTAACTTCAATTATTTTAGTCTAATAGCGCGGGCTATAATAAGACTACTATTTCAACTAGGTAGCGACATAATTAATTTGATAAAATAATTACAATATCATAGTAAAAGTGTATCTTCTTAAAGATTTTTCGCATCATTAACGTAGATACTATCTCTAAAACTATCACTATCAACTTTTTTTTTTTTTATAACATAGGGGGCAAACGAGCAGGCGAGCCACCTGATGGTAAGTGGTCATCGCCGCCCATGAACACTCGCAGAGCTTGACAACTCTGGAGTGGGTTGCCGAACTATATATAATGATTACGATACTAAAAGTACAATTTATATTTATGCAAAAATTATTCATATATAAATAACTCTTTAAATAGATTGGCCTATGAACGTGCTGAAATCGATACACCGGCACTTCTACAATGAATTTTATTTGTTTTCCATTTATGGACAGTAAACATCAACTTAACATACTTAACATTAAACCGCTTTAATGAAAGTCGTCCATAAAAAATGAAGAACTCATACATATGTTACGTGATTACCATTTCTATAT
Organism: Eurema hecabe; assembly: GCA_026213755.1. NCBI lineage: Eukaryota > Metazoa > Arthropoda > Insecta > Lepidoptera > Pieridae > Terias > Terias hecabe. The sequence continues at coordinate 4,015,889 of JADANM010005443.1, forward strand.
TTTCTCTTTCATAAATGGCCTAAAAGAGATCACTCTTTAGTTATAACGTTGCCAGTAACAAACAGTGTATCAAAGCATAGCGGAACTATTTCCTAATGTAATTTATTTATTTGTATTTATTACAAAAATAGATTACTGTAGTCACATGATAATACATATAAACACAACATGAACGAGACAGTTACCCAAAATAGTGTACATATCATCTCACCAAATGTAACTTTAAATCTAAACCGAAAGAAATATAATACATATATAGTTTTTATGTTAGATATTTGGCTAATTACTAATAAAGTTTTTTTTTAATAAATCAATACATATTAAAATCTAAAAGGTTCTTTAATTACCGAAACTTGTCATACTCTATAGAGAAACTTCACTTCATATCATCTAGTACAGAGCCTCTGTTAAGGTGGATTAAATAAAAAAAAAAAACGGAAGCGTTAAATCCATTGAAAGTTCCTCATAATGGCGAAGTCAAAGTTAGTTGTGCATTGTGCAATCTAATAAAAAACTTCTCTGCACTCGTTACTATCTATTTATCAGAGGTATAAAAGGACGAATGACAATATAATTTAGTAGACTCGCCCTCCGGTTTTACCCGCGTTGTTCCCGTCCCCGGAACAATAACGAGATACAAAGTCACCTGTGTGTTAATCCAGGTTATCACCTATCTACATACCAAATTTCAACTAAATCGGTAAAGCCGTTCTTGCGTGATAGGCAACAAACATACATCCTAGTTTATAGTTCTTTAGTTCATTATTTTAGTTTTCAATACCCTTCTATGTACCCCTAAATATATTGTCTATGATATTTATAATCGAATCTTATAAATGTGCAATATCGTTTTGACCAATGTTTAGTTAACACCTACAACCAGCTTTAAAAAGAAACAAAAGGAACAATATAGGCGTTCGAATATCCAAATCCCTTTTGTGAATCCTCGATATGGGAGAGAAATTTCATTTGAAAGTTTTTTTCGGAAAATATTGCAAAACTTTTCAGCAAAAGTACTTTCGTCATTCAACATTGAAATATGTCATCAATATCCTATTAAGCTAACAATTCATCGTTTTCATAGAACAACAAGTCAAAAGACCAATAGTTAATTAATTATTTAAATATATAAAGTTCTTTTTAAAACAAAAAAATACGTGCAACTTTACTTATCAGATTTATAAATAGACAGACCCTTAATATGTCGCCTAAACATAACATCGATGTTGAGAATCATGAGATATAAAAAACCACTAGTGACATGAAACATTATAAAATAACTTTTAAATCATTTCATTGTGCGATGCAAATTAATTTTTTTAATTTTTAGTTTGATGTCGGTTTATTTTTGTGAAAAAATAATTCATACTATATTGTAAGTACGTTCACAAAATAAGTGTCAATTTGTGGAATTCAACGTTGAAATAATTTAAATTTATAATAGCTGGTAGGTCTCATTAAGATGAGATAGACTTAAAGATATTTAGCTAGCTAGGCATTTACAAAGTCGACGTAAAACCTAATTAGTACCTACCTTCCTCCTTTGAGAAATTTCTTCAAATTACCGAAAGTAATAAAGCTTAATCCAGACACTACTAAGGTTTCTATAATGGTATTTTTGTCACGATAAAATACCAACCTAGGATATACATTTTAAAACGTATAAAACCACTTTTATGTTTATAAAATATACTTCATATTATTTATAAAACATCGACGTTATATTATTGATTAATTATCTTTGATAATCTCTGTTTTAGTTTTATTAAAATATATTATTCACCTTCATACGACAAAAGAAAAACGTAAATCCTCTCTAGCATAAATAATAGTAGAATTTACTTGTTTTGTGTTTTAAAAAATGAATACGAATTTAAGCCACTTTTATTTTCGCCGCAGGCTCATGTGACAAGTCACATATGGCCGTCTTTGCATGAACTCCTAACTAGAATTTGCGAAATCCAACTTTTCAAAGCGGAGAGGGAAATTGTTTGAATGGGTTTTTCATTTTACCGTTTTGTGCTTTGGGAGTAACTTAGCTTAAATGATTTAAATATCATAAACTCTGACTGCATAGTCATTTACTTACGCTACTATATCTAGGTTTTTTATAGCTCATATTTTATATTTTCTTAGTGGGAACGGATGGGATAAGTAGAGTGTGGATCATCGTCTACCGGATATGTCTATCGATGACTAATAACCTAACTACCAAAACCAGAAAAATAGATTAAGATATATTTTAAAAAAAATCGTCTAGTTAAGTATTAGACGATTTTTTTTAAAATGTTATGTATTATTGCACGAATAAGGAAAAGGCTCTCGTGCTCGAAATTTATTAGGAGACAAGAGTTAATCCCACTTCAAATGTTTGCACGTAGGATAGAAAAGTAACATCTCCTCCGTTATGCGCATTAAACTGTATTTACATGAAACGTCTTCGTTATAAACTAGAGACATTTGTACTAAGAGAAGATGTAACATTATTAAATATGAACATTCATTAAAATATGTTTTATTACAAGAAATATAAGGTAAATCTCAATCAGCTTATTACTGACATGCCCCAGGGCGACTCTGTAATCGCTAAGTACCTACATTTTCTTTGCGTATTTCATGTTTATTTTTCGTATGTTTCTAACATATTATTTATTCTCTTCTCCTAGTAAAACTAGGTTAAGTATTCAAATATGTTCTAACAACAAAGGATCATGTTAAGTTTCGGATTCGCAGTACTAACGGTACATAGTTGGTACTTTGTTCACGCCTTCAAAAGTCCTTACACAAGGAGAAATGTTATAATTTCTTAGTGCGTATCCTATTTATGGGTTACCTATGGACTACATGTTCAATGTTATACCTCATAAAATCAGCAGCTTAAAAATCATTTAAAAATGCATGCATAATACTCGAAAAAATTTTAGCTCCAAAAGTTAAAAAAACTTGTTTTCAAATTAAAATTTTTTAAACGCTTTTGCTTTTTAATCTACCTCAAAAGTAAAAGTCACCTATCTTATATGAGAGACTAACAAGGTATTTATATGTATCTACATAGTTTATAAGTAATAGATGGGAGTGCCATTAATATTAAACACTTAATGTACCACTATAATGTACATTAAGTGTACATGTAGTAGGTATATGAATGAATAAGTGATACATTGAACAAATAATTGGAAATTCCAGAAATACACCATACTGCGAAATTATCATTCATATGAGAGGTCGCATTAACATAATGCGTCTATCAATAATAATTTAATTTGTATGGTAATGAATAACTAACATTACGTAATTAGTTATTATTATGTAGTTATCTACACTAATATTATTAAGGGATGAAAATAAGTTCGAGTGCATAAATCTTTGGCTCTAATGAACCAAATTTTTAAAACTTTTTAACAATAAAACGGTATATTATCTCGAATAATATTATTAAAAAACCACATGCGTAATAAAGACAAATATGAAATGTGTGTATGTATTATTATACTGTCCCATCCGATGTGACTTTGTTCACAATCCTGCCTGTAACCTTATACATAAGCAGAAAAAAGTGTCGTTGTATAATAATCGTCAAAAAAGTTTAGCGATTGACGAGAATAGCTGGGCATCGGTAGAATAACGCTCGTGGGTGCGAGACAGACAACACGACTGGGACAACCAATCAACGCTCGCGCACATGACGATCACGCGCCCCGCGCGCCGCACCGCTACCTCGATACCTTATTTTTGACTTCGGTGCAGGTTTCGTTCACCGCTAAAGGAAATTGACGATTACTATACTACACTTTTTTCTGTTTCTGAATCATCCTCACACGTCAACAAAAATTTCTAAAAATGAATTGTCGTTATTATTTCAGCTATTCACGGGATACCCACATAACAAAGTATTTCAAGATTTATTTTTATTCGGGTATCATAGATAAAATATATTAGTTCAGATTGTATTGTTCGTAAGTATGTTATTAGAAATCTGTGTTATCTTTATGTTACCTATATTAAACCCTAACTACAAATCTATAAAAGCTCAACTAAGACATCCCTATGTGTTTACTTGTGTATCGAAAGACGTATTTGTTATCTCATAGATTAATTTATATACTCTAAGTAGATTTTATGCGTAGGGTATTTCCGAACAAACGGAAAATATTGAAGAGATGAAGTTATTTGCGGTTAAATATTGCCACAATCACGCCCCCGTAATGTTCAGGTTATCGTAGGAGGTACGGTCTTCAGAACAAGTTAATACGTTATTTTATACTAAAGGTATTTAATACTAAATCTGCCCTTTTTTGTGAGGCCATCATCATCGGATACCCATTGTCCTCGACTAAAACCTCATTGTGTTTTGTCCTTATGTATTTACACTTATTTCTAAAGTTTTAAAATTTTATCTTATTTTGAATAAGTTAATATAACAGTATAATTATGCTAGAAAATTATAAATATTAATGTTAATAATATAACAACACAGGTATATAATATTTCAGAATGTAACACCGTTAATACTCAATGACTAGTTTGAAAATAAAAAAAAATAATGAAAAGAAACATAAATACAAAAGGGGTAACTTGAATTGTATTATTCATCGTTCGTGGAACACGTTTCATCCCCAAAATAAACAGCTTCAATAGTTTTCTTTGAACCGAATAATTTCAATGGGATGGTTTTCATTCAAGGACTTTTTGTAAGTGGATCTTTTTACCTTTGTGGTTCTTGTTGGGTTACAAACAAATTATGAATGTAGCACGTGCGAAAAATCACTCAGAATTGAGTTGTAGCTATTGTTAATACCACTACATAATATAAAATTAATTCGCATTCCGCTATGAGGTCATTATAATAACTACGCAACGGTCTTTGATGCGGTTATTTTATAGAGTTCATATACGAGAATATTAATTATTTCACATACATAATATATGCTAGTGGTTAATAAGTTAACTATTATAAGTTGTTAAAATTTGTTATTTTTTTTCCACCACCTTATGGAATCAGCTCTCTCGCGCAGCATTTCCGATGCATATGACTTGAGGTGCTTCAAGAAGAGAGCGTATTTCTTATTAAAAGCCCTCTCCAAAGCCGTTAAGCTCTACAAGTGTCCATGAGCGGCAATGACTGCTTTCCATTGGGTGGCTCGCCTGCTCGTTTGCCCCCTTTGTCATATATAAAAACTACTGAACATTTACTTATTTTACAAAATGATATTCCTAAACTATTCTTAATACATTATTCATATCAGAAAGATTGTTCCAACTATACTGATTATCATTACCAATGACATGTAAATAAAGTTAAATGTTTATTTATTTCTAGCAAGACGTGATGAACTTTATAATAATGGTATAGAGTTAGTATGCAAGCTTCTCGCGATGAAGTCAAGAGTTCTTTTGTAGGTCAAGGTATACGCTGTTATAATAAAAAGCTTATAAATATTATACTATCCTATTTTTAAATAAGATTCACGAAGCATATTTTAGGACAGAATAAATGCGCATCCAATTTCAGCACTTTTTAGTAATGAGCGTAATAAAATATATCATATTTTTAAATAAACAGCGTTTTTTGGTGAATTAAATTGGGAGTAGATGAGTCTTAAAAAATTGGGTAATTACGTACGACTTTTTGTTTATCCTTCCTGTTAGGAAAGCGAATAATTTATCAAGGTTACTTCCCCTTATAATTTGTAACAAAAGAACAGCGGATTCATACAAATGATCAGAGTTTAAAGAATCTACACTTTTTGGTATGTTAAATATGCATTACAGTATATAATGTTACACATTACACTTAATTGCAATAGGGATCATATTTTCTCTAGTACAAGAAATTATAAGATTCATAGTACTTAGCGATAAATTAGGCTATTCTGCATTTTGCGGACGATTCTCTCGTGCGTCCTCAGCAGGTCCGCCTCCCGAAAGGGTGCGCGACGGAACACAAGTAGGTTTTAGTCGGTAGTGGCCTCTTTTACGCGAGTCCAACATAACCGCCTCCTTCTTCCCCGACGAGGACGCGGTATCCGTAAGAGAATTTCCCCCCGTCAAAAAAAAAGGGCTATTCTGCATTTGTATCGGAAAAATAAAAAAGTACAGATTTTGAGAATTTTTTATATAATAACATTTTGTTTTAGTAAGATAACGTGGTTTTAAACCAGGATATCTAGTACGTGACTGTTGCAGAGTAGTATAATATTTTTACCTTACACGAGCATGACTAAAAATTATTAACCTGACACCGTCTAAAGTCGAACAGATAGAGAGTATGTAACATCAAAGCGCAAATAGGTTGGAATTATAATTTCAAGATGTTATTATATTACCGCAAAAAGTTCCCTTAC
>JADANM010005443.1:4032796-4068109 GCA_026213755.1 Eurema hecabe
TAAAATTCCACCCGAACACACAAACATACATACATACATACATACATTGCAAGTTAAATAAAAGCTTGTAAAAAATTAGTCTTTTGTTCAGTTACTGAATTAGTCACAAATAAAATATTAAAGCATGTAATATTAAAGCATTAAAAACTGTATACTTAGTTGTTTTTCAATAAATGAATTTTTCACGAATTGAAACTGGAAAGCACTTATACAGGATTTATTTATGAAATAATCTTAAGTCTAATGAAGGTATCACACCAAAATGAATGTAAAAATACGTTACTTTCTCAACTATTTAATAATTATAAATTCATGGCAAATAAACGGATCGCCTTATATCGGGCAATATCAAGGACGTACAAAATTATATAAATTAAAGGCAGATTCAATATTTACATCCATCAAAGGTACAAAACTATTATAAATTACTCTGACTTACTTACAGTTAACAAGTGACGCTGTTAAAATTATTTTTGAAATCGACTTCTTGTCAGATCTGAATAAATAGGATACATAATCTTCTTAAATATATAACAATGAAGTCATTATATAGTCAATATATAAAACTTTAATGGTTATAAATAAATTTTTATAATGAAATGGAATATAATTTTAGACCATCAAAAAATCGCTCGCATAGGCTCGTCCGTTCACAGTTAAACATATCTATCGTTTAAAATTTATTATCTACTATATACAGAAATAAATCTCTATCGAAATACGGCAAACCTACGAATTAACACGCAATAAATGATCTCAATCCAATGCCTTTATTAGATTCCATCTCGAACATTCCGTCCCTATACTCTTAATATATATTTTATTTGGTAACTATGGCGAGATTGATCCAATTTATTCGTTGTTTTTGTAATAATTAAATATTTTATGAGGATGAATTAAACAGTTAAGTATTATGTAATTGACTTGTGAAAAATTCGTTTTCTTTTTTCAGAAATGAAACAAATTTAAATTCTCTGAATAAAGTCCTAACTACGGTACATAGTTAAGTTATTTTCGAACTCGATAATTTACCTAATTTTTAATTGCCCAAATATTATTATTATTATCTTATACCGATAAAACTTATAGTATCAATTGAAAAATTTATTCAATGCACCGTTAAAGTTTATAGCACAATTTTCAAATTAAAAACGTCATTATAGTTTACAAGTAGAATTAAGAAAACCAAACTCATAGTTAAACAATTTTCGTATGTTCCATACACGTCAATAAACTATAGAAAATAAGGCCCTTCCATTATTTAGCACCGCGCCAACTATCAGTCTCTGTTTCTTACGATTTAATCTAATCACAATTGCATGCCAATATTCAAAATTCTTTAAATACATAAACAAACAATATTCATACAAACTTTGAACGCCACAGTGCTCGAGAACAACATTCTACTATAACATTATAAACATATATGCAATATGCATGTAATAATATGGTACATCGACCTTTGGAAAGAGACCAATACCTTATTTCTGATTTATATAGCGTTTTCTCTTTCGCACATACTTTCTGATCCCTTTCAAAAATGTCGATGTACATTTTGTCTGGTAAAATAAAAATCTTAGTTATAATAGGTAATTATAAAACGAAAAAAAATCAAATCATCTGATTTGATGTAAAAAAATCTATATAATATATAAATAAAAACAATTCTCAGATGTAAACAATAAAGGATTTTATGTTTATTATTATGTTATTGTAAAATGCTGTTTCATATAAAATGTGCAACACACAATCACACCCTATAAACTCAATATAATTACATAATAAAACATACGCTTATCTCTTTATAAAAATGATCTCGTAACTATAACAATAAACGATAAATTTAATATCATCTTTGGTTTTAAATTTACGACTTCGTATAACCATTCTGAAACTATTTACAACACATATATATTTTTTAAACATATCAGCCTACGTACGTACGTAAAAAAAACATCAGTTTAAGAATGATTAGACTAGCAATAAACCTCTTATTTAACTTACGACTAAAACTTACAATTGACATTAAACCTTCAATGGGCAAGTAAACGTATAATAAAATTACAATATAAATGATCATAATTTATAGATTAATTTAATCGCGATACAAGCGGAGGTAATAATAACAGAGACAGACCTCAACCGTGAATAACAAGTGTCTTAACAATTTTTTTTTTTATTATAGTTTTTTATTTATTTCCATTTTTAAAGCACAGATAATAATTAAAAACTAAATTTGGGCAATTGTTATTCACCGAAGACGATCATGTCATCTGATTGCACTTTTCATAAACAAATTATTTATTTATATCCTAAGGATATCTAAAACAAATGCAAAAAGGAACAACACTCTGCATACATTTACACATCCTTCATTATATGGCCTATAGAAATGTTATCGATAATATATTCCAGCTATTTATAGCTTCAAAAGCTAAGCTAAGCTGTTCTTAACATCGTTGTTCTGTAATATTACAATTATTAGTCAGATTTATTACGAATTTAAACGCTACAAAAAATTTCAAAGACGTCACCTTTGCGTCATTCATCAATAATTAAACATATAAACGGTCAAGATTAATAAATCTGTCGTCGAAAATTGAGCTTTTAACATTATATGTCGTGTCCTATAAGCTATTTTCAAATAGTTTATTGGTTTCCTTAACGTGCTTAGTAATTTGAAAAGGGAGCGTTCAAGTATTACGTAATATTTAAAGTAAAATTTTCAGAAACGCTCTCCCCTCTATAAACGGTAAATAACATTGAAGTGACCATGATTTAGATCAACTAAGTATAATTATTATAACTAGTAAAAACTATAATATTAAAAAAACGGTCTGTTTGAATAAATTGTAAAGTGATTAACAAGACTTGAATGTCCCCGTTTTAGTGAAATATCTCTTTGTTCTCTAAATTTGTTCCATTTGAGGGATATTTATTTGTATTCGTCGATGAATCTCTTGCACATGTGCACGAGGTCTATGAACTTGGGCCGCAGGTTGGGGTCGAGCGCCCAGCAGTCCTTCACCAGGTGCCGGAAGATCTCCGACGGGCACCCGTCCGGGATTGGGAAGCTGGAAGAACATGCAATATTATATGCATATCATATAAGATATAATGCTTTGAGCACTCTTTTACCACAGCGCCATCTAATCCCATCTTTTAATTCTGTAATTATTTGTTATATTTTTTCACTGTTAGATTTTTTAAAATATTAATTTTGAAGTAGAATACTACAACGTTAATACAAAAATGAATATGGTATAAAAAGTGACGTAGAGAAGGTGGTGGTGTGATTCTGTGAAGTCAAAGTCAAAGTATCGTAGGTATCGTAGTAGGGTACTGGGTGTGATGGTTGAGTGTTGATGGTGTGTTGGTGGTGTTATGGTGGTGATGCTGGCCACATCACTGCACCACTGCACCACTATACCACTACAGTATATAGTAATCGTCAAAAACCTTTAGCGGTGAACGAAACCTGCGCAGAAGTCAAAAATAAGGTATCGAGGTAGAGGTGCGGCGCGCGGGGCGCGTGATCGTCGGGTGCGCGAGCGTTGATTGGATGTCCCAGTCGTGTTGTCTTTCTCGCACCCACGAGCGCGATTCTACCGATGCGCAACTATTCTCGTCAATCGCTAAACTTTTTTGACGATTATTATACTACTAGCTGTTCCTCGTCACTTCTTCCCCCGGGATCTATTTCTATTATTATGGTATAGTGAGTCAATCATAGAAGATAGACATATACTATCGCGGACTTTTTTTTAGACCATTTAAAGAGGAATATTTCTTTCATACATATTATTTTTGTATCTTGAACCGTTTTCGCAGCGCACGCAAAAGAAGCCCTCAAAGATTTAAAATTTTCCCCGTTTTTTCCACATTTTCGATTATATCTTCGCTCCTTCCTCGATAAATTGTCTGTTCAATAAAAAAAAGAATTTTTCAATTTGAACCAGTAGTTCCTGAGATTAGCGCGTTCAAACAAACAAACAAACTCTTCAGCTTTATATATTAGTATAGATATGACTACAGTGAGGCGGTACCAGGAGGCGCGGTCGCGCGGCCGCTCGGTGTCGAACTTGGGCACGTCGGCGGCGGCGCGCGTGAGGATCTCCCACGCCGTGACGCCGAACGACCACACGTCGCTCTTGCTCGAGAAGTGCCACGGCTCCACCGCCGACTCCGGCGCGTACCTGACGGAAAGGTTACATTACAATATGATTGACAAACTATTTAATACGGGTGTTATTTTTTTTCATATTTCGTGATTTTTGTCGAACCCCCGTACCCTTCTTTCATGCCTTAGGTGATAAAATGACGCCCCCTTAAGTGAGCTGTGGTCTACGGTGGAGGTAAGCGAGAAACTTGTTCGCACCCCTTTTGGTAAACTGGCAGTTTATATTTTTCGGGGAACAGAGAGTCCCGCACAGAGAGAGAGAGAACCATGTTAAAAAGCCTACAGCACTTCTCCCAAATGTTAAAATGACTTGAATTAATATGTTAAAACAAATTATTTAACTTAATAAAAGTTATCAGCAACTACTTATTGGATAATGGGTAATAACTGGTAAGTTAAATATATTTTTAAATTTTAATAATCATACCAATTGATGGGCAACAGTCTTTCAGTCTTGATCCGGTACGCGTTCTCCTCCTTGGGAATGATTCTCGCTAGACCGAAGTCGGAAATCTTAACGTGGTATTTGTTGACGACTAATATATTTCGCGTCGCCAAATCTCGATGCACCACGTTCTTGGCGGACACGTGATCCATTCCCTACAAAATGAAAGTTGTAAACAATTTATACTAAAGCATAATATAAAAACAAATTTATTATAACATTTTAATTTACATTAACAGTGTAGTTATCATTTTCTTATTTACAAAGAAAGTACAGTATGCATATAAATGCAAATAGTAAATAAAAAAAATAATAGAGCCTTAATAAATGTATATTGTACACGCCGACGATTGTCGACTTGACTAAAGGCGATTACTGAATAGTCTAGCCTTCTTAATAAAGACACAAGAAAATTACAATTTTTAATTACAGTAATTACATTATAAATTATAGCAGAATGCCCGGATTTGATAAAGGCACATATAAGATAAGACACATATATCTTCAGAAGCATTTCTCAAATGCACCCAAAAATTTCGGCCTTAATTCTCTAACACCCTGTATACATTATACAGTATGTTCACTCACAGTGGCTATATCCTTGCAGTACTTGAGCAGGTGCGAGAGGCGCAGCTTGTCGCCCTGGAACTTGAGGTAGTAGTTGAGCGAGCCCTCCTCCAGGTACTCCATCACGATGAGCACGTCCGACCCGTGGTCCCACGAGTAGCCCAGGATCTCCACTATGTTTATGTGCTGCAGGGACTGTGTACGAAATAATTGGTTAAACTTGTCGTGTCCCGCGGTTTTACCCGTTCCCGGGCCATACCGGAATAAAAGCTATCCAATCTTTTAAGTTGGATCGAACTGCACATGGTGTGCAAATTTTATTATAATCGGTTAAGTGGTTTAGGAGTCCATTGAGGACAAACATTTTGACACGAGATTTGTATATATTAAGATTAAGATGTTTTTTTTATTTTAATTCTAAACAATTTCATTTAAAAAGTAATGAGATTGTAATATTATATTGTTTTACGACTTTGGTCATTATACACATTTTTTTAGTATCACACTATTATAACAAATAAAAAATATAATTGATGTATGAAACATACCTTCATAATTTCTAACTCATTTTTAAAGTCTTCATACAAACTGCCATTTCTCTCCGACTCTTGTCGAGTGAGCTTCTTGACGGCGACTTCTTTCCTTTGAGATTCTTGATTGTCGCGTTCCATCCAACCCTTGAATACGTGCCCGTAGTTACCCTAGAGGTATACAAACAATTTTTAATTAAAAGTTCGATCATTTAAATTTTATTTATGCGTGAACAAGAAACTTAAATCATCTTGTTTGTTACCAGATAGTTTAGCTATGGTTTAAGGTGGACACGAGTTTAACTCTTATTGAGTAAAGCACAAATATTTTTGACGTCACAAGAACTGTAAGATCCTGCTTTGTTTAACATATTTTTTGTGATTGGGACATTATAAACATGAACGGGGAACGGCAAATTATAAAAAAAATTATTGGTGTGGCGTTCATTCAAAAAGGATGTCGTAAGCAACGTTATCCAATTTCTGATCCTTTACATCAATGACAAATTAAAGAAAAAACACTTGTTAAATTTCTGTCACTGCAGATGTCAAGCGTAAGCAGTACTAAGTAATTTTGAGAGTGCTCGACATATGAATAAAGAAGATGCAGTTAAAACATTGAACGTTAAGTATTATGTCGCATAATGCGCTATAGTGCTATAATTGGAAAAGTAGGAGTGTGATGTTATAGGGTGGAGGGCGGACTCACGCTGCCTATCTTCTTGGTGATGGTGACGAGGTAGGTCTTGCCCTGCGACACGATGGACTCCATGAGGCGCGGCGCGGAGCAGAACTCGTCGTCGTCCAGCGGCAGTGTCCCCCGCAGTGCGCCCCCGCCCGCACTACTGCGCCCGCACGACGACGTCTCGTGCCGCAGCGCGTACGCCAGGGCTTGCTCTAGCGAGTTCGCGCTTTTGTTGTCTCCGAACTGCCAACATAATGCTATCTAAGTGACCGAATCCTTTTCCAACCTCTTAGTTTGTTGTTAGAAATTTCGACACTAACATTTTTAAGCTCGTCAAAAGATTTTATAGCAACATACACTGCTGATTTAATGTACTATAGTATTCTTTTTCTCGCATGGGACCGGCAAATGCGTGCGTCTGTGTGTGTGTGACATATTTGTTAACCTACAACTTAATTGCAAAAAAATTCAACTACCTTTTATTTTAATTCAAGTAATGTCACGAAAATAATCAAACTAAAATAACGGCCTAGTCAAATTAAACAAAACACTAACACACAAAATCAAACTATCCAATGATACAACTCACCATATTGTCGTAGTGGTCGGACATGGTCCCGTTGAGCGAGGGCGCGCTGCTGTCGACGGATATGAGCGACTTGTTGCTGCCCGCGTCGCTCAGCTCGCTCGGGATGAACCTGTCGCCTGGAACACACACACACAAATTATAATCATTATTATTAATTTGAAAATTACCATCTAGAAACTCGATAAATATTTAAAAAAAGCTTGCAATATTACGGCATATATTATACAGGAGCAAAACAATTATTAAATTATAATATTTTTATTAAATATAATTATTATTACTTACTTGATACAGTATCCGCATGCTCTAAATGATCTAACGAAATCTTCGGTTCCTCATATTCGTGTATCGGAACGTACTCTGTAATTGAACAAGAAAATAATTGTTCAAATTGTAACCGAATTTAAATTTCACTTTATTAAAGGCATTAACAGTGTATCTAGTATGTTCTCGGCGCACCCTCAAAGTATTTTCTCTTAAATTTAATTATTATGAATTAAAATTATATATCTCATAAATAATCAGTAATTAATAAAAACATTTTTGTTAAAAGTAACCCACATTTTTTTTATCTGTTGACTGTTCAACTAAATTTAGGACTGAAATAGTTTAGATCTGGGAGAAGTCAAATAGATTTCAAATAGTACTTTAAAATTTGCATAGAATGGAATAAACTTAGTAAATGTGTTCATTTCAATATGTTTATTCAGCGTTTTATAGTTTTCAGCTATATGTGTATATGTATGCAGGACGCCCATGCACGGATGTGGGTGTGGGTGTGCGTGTGCGTGTGCGTGTACGTGTGCATGGATGTGTGGTTTTTGTGCGTGTACGTATGCGCGTGCGTGTTCGTGTGCGTGCGTGTGCGAGTTGGCGCGCAGTGTGTGTGCGTGTGGCTGACCGCGGTGCAGCATGTGGTTCATGTCCCGCATGATCTCCTGCGGGCGCAGCGGGTCGGCGAGCCAGCACTGCCGCATGAGCGCCCACACCTCGCTGGGGCAGCGCGCCGGCCGCAGCAGCCGGTCGCCCATCTCGTAGCTCTGCAACAATTACACAGACTCACACATACATTATATACACAATCTCATATTATACTTTCTCGCGATCATAGATATCTTTAAAATTTACCATGCAAGTCTGGATTTACACGAAGGATACTTTTAATTTTAATTATGTAATGGAAACAAAAATTGCATTATGAAATTAATTATGTCAGTCTATAAAGCTTTTAAACCTAAACCTTGGTATATAAATTACTTAGAATTTTGTAATAGCCTGATGTTTAAAAGCAAAACCAAAAAAAACGAGAATGTTTTTATTAAATACAACACTTCTGGTTACAATAAGCAACATCAAAATTGAATGTTGACATAAATTTTTAAAACAATGTTCAAAACAACAAACTATGTATACATAATACTAAACCTTTTAGTGCATACTAAAAATATTGATAGAAAAACAACAATGCTTAATTAATTAATCTGAAAAACTTACCCTAGCCGTTAAAACCGGATTGGTGTCAGTAGGTGATTGTCCGTAAGAGAACACCTCCCACAAGGTAGTCGCAAACGCCCAAATGTCGCCTAATACCGATCTTTTCGCCAGATTCATGTCCGGGAAAAATTCTACTGGAATCCAGTGTACGCTAGACGTAAAAAATATTTATGATATAGAAAATATTCTGATTACAAAATAAATGCGAGAAAAGAATGCCGTTTCGCAAGTAGCAGTTCGTTTAAAAAAAAAGAAGTATGTTTAATGGTTTCTATTTTCGACTGGTTATTTTTCTTTTGGGTAAAGTAATGACTTATAGAATTATTGTGGACTCTATTGCCTCAGTACCCTATAGCAATTACTAGAGATGCGCCGAGTAACACTTTTGCCGAGTAACGAGTACCGAGTATTACTCGGCTTAAGTTTATTTCAACCGAGTACTCGGTCGAGTAACTCGGTTCAATCAAATTCCCATTTTGCGTGTAAATAAGTACAAACAGGCTAGTTTTTCAATTATGTATAGCACTAGAGCGCATTATGCGAATAATGCTGAATGTTAAATGTTTCAACTACTATCGGCTCACGTTCATACAACCCTCACCCCGGTCCCCGCCCAAACCTTTCAACTACCAGTCGCTTGATTGTTTGCAAACAGACACGTCACGTAACACGTTGCACGTCATAGTAGATAAATAATTTAAAAAGTTTGTTAGCACTCTTGTTTTAATTATATCTACCTTAATATATTTCTTTTCTTAAACAAAATATACTCGTTATCATATAACAAAGATTCACCGAGTTATTCGGCCGAGTACCGAGTATCAAAAACCCCGCCGAGTACGCCGAGTACCGAGTATCAACCGAGTACTCGGCCCATCTCTAGCAATTACTATAGGTTTGCAGAGCACAAGGCTCAATATCGATGAATACGGTGAACATGCACTAACTCGTGCGGCGTGTAGGGGCGCAGCGTGGGCCCGGACAGCTTGACCTGCATGCGGTCGGCGCAGTGCGCGGCCAGCAGCAGGCGGCGGCAGCGCACGTCGCCGTGCACCACGCCCGCCTCCGACAGGTCCCACAGGGCACGAGCTAACCCGGCCGCCACCTTCTTCAAGTGGAGCGGCTTCACTTTCTCCTCGTTCTCTCTGACCGAATACATCAAACGTTATCGTCAAATAGAGGCAGCCGGCAACGGGATACTGCCAACCACAATGGTGGCGCTATAGCTGATTGGGCGCCTTTATTTCAGTGTATAGTACGCGTCATTTATGTTTAGCGCTGGACGAGAATAGCTGCGCATCGGTAGAATCGCGCTCGAAATTGATGTATTAGTACGAGAAAGACAACACGACTGGGACAACCAATCAACGCTCGCGCCGACGATCACGCGCCCCGCGCGCCGCGCCGTTGCCTCGATACATTTTTTTGACAGCGCAGGTTTCGTTCCGTTCTAAAGATTCGTGACGCAACCTATACATGCGATGCAATTGTATTTGTGTATATTCGTATATTTTAAGTATTTTGCATGGTTTCTGTATAAACATTTTATCTATAAAGTATAAACATACCGTACGCATATCCCTAGCCGTACGTTAAAGCATGACCACTATCGATAAGCATACTCGAATCATACCAACAAGTATAACCACGGAATTGCGTATAACCATACACATTTCTACAATAGTTCGCACTACCACAAAAATAGCCATATATGTGTGGCTATGGACAGGCCTGTGCGTGTACATAGGCCCCCCCAAACTGTATATATAACCATTCAACCGTCAAAGTTTATATAGACCACCCCCCCTTATAACGACAACTTATAACAGAAAGAGTTCCTTTTGCATTTATAATATTAAGTATGGTTTATTATGTTTAAGACATTTTTTTACTTGCTATAGAAATATTCCAAATTTGCATCATTGCATCGCATCAAAACTGCATTTACTATTGTTAAAAATTATTATTCATTTGTAGCTGAACTTCAATAAATGTTGCTTACCTGAGATAAACATCAAACGGCCCATAGGGGAGATATTCTAAAACCAGAGCTGTCGGCGAACTGAGCGTCACTCCATAAAGCCTCACTATCGAACTCGACTGCACGCACGCCCACTTACTTGCTAATTCTATAAAATCCTAAAAACATAATAAAAATACTTTAAAATTTATAGTTTTTTTTTACTTGCAGTTTCATTCACTTAACAACAATTATGAAAGTAAGTAAATAAACGTGTCTGGATAAAAGCATATTTAAATATTTTACCTTTAAATAATCATTTGCCCTGTCCCTTTGTAGCGTTTTGAATGCGACTAGAATTTTTTTCGTCTCATCGAGCCTCCACAATGCTTTATATGTTGCTGTTATGTTTTGTGATCCTAGTTTCTCAGAACCTGTAAAATAAATATTATTTTTAATCATTTAGTTTATTTTTTTTCTTTATTTACAAAAGATAGTTGAAGTTATATATTACATGGTTTAATACATTAAAACTTATGTTCAAAATTTAGTAACAGTATTGAAACAGTTTTTCCAATGTAAATAAATATTAATTTAAAAATACAGACCAGTATATAACAAAATGTCTTTGTTGGGAAGACAACGAGGACTCTTATTATCTTTCAGAATGTCCTGTAACTCTGCTTGGTCAATCCTTACACCTTTCTTAACTGGTTCTCCACAGAGCAGCAATTGAGATTTATCTGCAATGAATCCATATGAATACTGTATATTTCTTGAAGTAAGAGCATTACCTAAAGTCATTGTTTAGTTATTTGTTGAAATTAAAGTTGTTGTAAAGTGCTTAAGTTTCATGTACTAATTTAATTATTATCCATCAACTATCCCTCCCTCTTTTATCAATTTATTTTATACCAGCCGCACCCCGTAGTTTTTCCTGCTTATACAATGTGTAACAGAAATGCGTGGTAATATTTAAGGATCGCAAAGAATACCTAATTTTAACTGAATGTATTAAAAATTCATTTCATTTGAACTATTTATTATCAAGATATTAATTTTTTATTTCTATTGACTAGCATATCGATATTTAAATTTATCGACGCTACGACATCACTTTAAAGATATCAGCTGTTACGTGTCCCTAAGACAATGCATTTCATTGAAAAAGTTATTACTGTCTCTGTCATTAGCATTTGAAAAGTGATGTAACACTTTTGTTTTGATCTTCATATTATCGATTTTATTGACGAATTACTGAAATAAAAAATCTCAAATATGTTTATTTTAATGCGGGGACTTGTATATAGACTATCTATGAGCATCTGAACATCACGCAAAAATATTACCACACATTTCTGTCACACGTTGTATATGCATAGGGACAGAAAGAAGAAAACGACTTTGATGTATAGTATGTAATAATAATAATAATGATACACTAATTATTACTATAGTACTTCTTATATAACTTACCATACTCAGATGGTGGTATGCATTCATTTAAAAATATTCTGCCTTCGGGGTTTTGATGGCAACTGACTAGCCTTTCGATACTGAAATATTTCTCTTTATTGAACACATAACCGTCGCCTTTAAATTCCAACCAATACGTTTCCGTAGTGCTGTAAATAAAAAAATATTAGTTGCGGATTTTAGACAAAAAACGTGATTTATATAAAAAATTTCTTTTTTAACATACCCGTTTTTAGCACATACATCCAAATAATAAACATTATAATCGTCTTGACATTGTCTTAAAATATAACATCCATGTTTTTTACTCCGTTTTTCCTCCAGTTTTCGGTAAGAGAAAGCACCGCTAAAATTATAATGACTTTTAATAAAGAATAAATATTATTATCCTCTTATATTATCACACTGTTATACCTTTTGCATTTTACTTCATTACTGTAATACTGGTCAAAAGCGATAGCACCACGCATCGATGTGGGTTCTTTAGTGTTGCCAGATAGATTTTTAAATTAAAATTTAATACGGGACGATGACCACTTGCCTTCTGGCGACTCGCCTACTCATTCGTGTAAATTTATAAAATATTTAAAAAAAACGCTTTTTACCGATAACTTGCATAGGCGAGTCCAGCGCAGTATGGTGCTACCATGCTACAGATAATTTTATAGGCCACAACTGATGAGATTGTTATAAAATTAATCATTTAATTTTAAGTGGTTTTCTTTGTGTCATAAAAATATATTTGACATCCCTAATCCACATGTATCCCATTAATTTGACCTAATAAACTTTGGGTCACATATACTCAGCTGAATCAATTTTTTTAAACAAAATTAAAAATAAGAAAAAATAGTGTAATAAACTTACCCAACTGGTCCATGACATTTTATCCTTTGCAACTCCTTCAGAGATGGTGTTTCATCATCCTTGGAAAGATTAAAGGTCCATTTCACCATTAACCTGATAAGAACAAACATTGTGAACTTGATTAAATACGCATTCTATTAAATATACTTTGAATATAGAATCATTATTAAAACATGTCCAATACCTATAATAACCATCGCACACTGAGATGTAGGAAGATAGTTGGTCTTCAGACTTAAACTTTAAAAACAGTGGGGTTCCTCTTCTAGAAACTTCCAAGCAATTATCACCATTTCTCGTCAGGTATATAAGCTCTTCAATAGTGCATGCGTGAAACCACTGAAAAAAAGGGTTCTTTACTAATAATTTTACAATTTAAAATTCGAAACAAACTGTTCTCAAAGATTGTAAATTTGCTATGGGCATGATTATTAAGTAAAGTCTGAAACGCAGGAAAAAAGCAGGTTTTGTATTTACATAAAAAACATAATCATTTCGCCGCCTTCTTATTCATTAAAATACCAACAAAAAACTTACATCTCTTTTTAATGTATTATAAATTCGTATGCCAGGTTGATGGGGATGAAATGGAGCAACCACAACCTTGATAGGTATATTTTCGGTGCCATTTTGCCAAATCACATCCTTGTATTCTTCAGCAAGATAGTTAGGAGCAAGGCCATATAATTGTTGCAAGTATAGATTCTTGACATAACTGTAAAGTATTATAAAAATGCAGACTCCAATTAACCATAACAATTATCTTTTATCTAACGGTTTTTTATTTTATTCTTTTGTTATATAGAATGTAAAGTTTAATTTAAGTATTGTATATATCACCGGAAAATAACAAGAACCGCAAATTTATAAATTTCCTAGTAAATTTATAAACCTTCGTAGGATTCTAATTGTATTATTTTACGACCACATTTTCGCAAATTTATCAATTTACGACGTCTCGTGGTAAATTTATCAACTAACGAATATCCATTCATAAGGTTCTAAATGGTTCGACCAATCACAGAAAAGCTTCTAATTTTACGCTTTTTTTAAATACGGAAAATAACACACTGCTCTCTGATTGGTTGATGTTGACAGTTATTCAACCAATCAGAGTGCACATGGCCTTTTTTTATTGCTGACTTATTATTTTACGCGTAAGTTCGGTAAGTTTATAAATTTGCGAAAATGTTGTCGTAAAATAATACAATTTATCTCGCGTTTAGAATCCTATGAAGGTTTGTAAATTTCCTAGGAAATTCATAAATTTGCTGTTCTTGTTATCTACCGGTGACATATACACATTTAAATGCAAAATATTTAATAACAGAAGTTTGTATATCTTGCTTTTAATAAATAAATGCAATCAAAAAGGATTTAGATATAATATCAATTGATCAATAATTATAATCACATAATGAATTACTTACTTAACATTATGCCCAGCTGAACACAGCTGTGGCAGACAATCATAAGCATGCTTTTTGGGAAATGGGCCATGCCGTCGTACTATGATTTTCGGTATATATTTTTTGTAATTTCTAACTACATCATTCAGTTGCAATTTCTCCTCCAATATGGCACGCATCCTTTAAAAGAGTACATTGAAAAACTTAATTATTACACCACTGATTACATGATAGCATCAAAATTATATATTATTTTTTATATGTTGAATTTACGAGTCAAATAGTGTTATAACTGTTACAAATATAAATTTAATAAATATACATGCAGATAACAGTTAGTCATTATTACATAGTGTAAAACCAAGTCACTTCTGTCTGTCCCTACGTATGCTTAAATCTTCAAAACTACGCAACAGATTTTAATATGGTTTTATTTATCAGATCAAGTGATGAAGATGAAGTTTCATTTGTATAATATATAAGTAAATGCAAGTACAAATGGGGGCTCGGCTTGTATAAAATAAAATAGTGAAAAAAGGAAAAATATTCAATTATAATTTAAAATTTCATTTGTTGCATACAATGCTATTTCATAAACATAAGATAACTGTAAACACAGTTTAAGAGTTTTTTATAAGTAGAATTTGAATGAAGCCAATTTAAAACTATTGTAGGGATCATATTATCTAAAACACATATTTATTGACTTATTGATCATGATAAATTGCTGTAACATTTTATTGTGATCAAAATGATACAATGAATTAAGATAAGTATTTAGGTAGGTATTTAATCTTTTATTGTATTTTTGCAAGAATCAAAAACGTAATTATATTGATAATGAATAATGAATGACATAAATTACATGGCAAATGTAATTGTGATAACTAAATTGCTCAATAATTATTGCCTATTGTCTACTCACTAGCTAGTGCTAGGTACAATTATTTACTGATGCACAATTACATACTTATATATCACAAGAGTTATTTATGCTATCATCCATGTTATTTATTGCAAGAACAAAGGTATATAACACATATTTATCTTGTGTTTTGATCAAGCGAATAATTCACTTTGATGGATAAAAAAGTTTTTTACCTACGACAGTGTGGGAAAAAATCAAAATTAGGTCTTTAAAAATTCTATTTTTGAATTCTAAAAATGATTTGCTTGCTTTGTTTTAGAATTTACATGCTAATCATGTTATACTCCATTTTAAATTAATAAACACATAGAGGAAGCAACTATATGAATTTCTTATTAACTTGTTATATTATGTCAGAAGATACCTAACTTGGAGATGGACAATCAAATATTTGTCACGTTAATACAAACATTATGGAATAAAAAATGTATACCACATAATTTCCTAGGTTAAATGTTTCCTGACTATTTAAAATATTTTGAATGAGGTAAGTGTTTCAAATTTTATGTATTTAAATATGGCATTTAAATAGTTTTGTAGTGTTTAAATTGTTCATAATCCTAAATTAAATAATAAAAAGAATTGTATTAACTTACATATCCACAATTCCAAGACCAAGAAGTTCTTGCTTATGTTCAGGGTATTTGATTTCAGGTATTTTATTTTCATTGACATCATTTCTTGCTTGTTGGAAATAATAATCATATGTAGTCATGTCCAGTGTAATAAGAAGACTCAGCTGAGGGACCTTAGTACAAAAAGATACTTTTCGTTATTTTTATCTGATCCAAAATGGTTTAGCAATATTAAAAGTATTTGGTGATATTTTACAGTAAATAATTAGCAAAGACACATGACTTTTTAGATATTATTTAAATTGGTTTATATAAAAAAATAAGATGATTATTATGATATTTATATCAAAGTGAAATATTTGCAATGTATGTAAAGGCATTAACATCTAGTTCTCTGACACAGAACAAAGTATATAAGGAAGGATGAGCATGAGAAACATAAATAATATAATAGATAAATCTACAATCCATATTATCTCTTGTTACCTTGAACCTTATTCTGAGTTCATAATCTCTTGTACTGGACAGAACTTTGCTGTTATCTTTAAGGAAAAAATCTGTGCCTTTGATCCGAAGAGCAAATAGTGTACGCGTCAGTGGAGGAATGTTGTATTTCTTGCAAAGAAGTATGCATAATTCCTCTGCAGTCAAAGTATTTGAACATGGCACAATGTTCGGCGAGGTGTCGATCACCACGGCTACCTTGACGGTTTCATGTGCAGCCATGGTTTATTTTATTTTGTAAACTTGAACCACAAAAAATTGACGCTAACAATGGTAGAAAAAGCTAATGAAACATGTTTATTTTATCGTTAATGTCTCTCGTCCAACTCGCGACCATTTTGCCTTAGAAAAGTTTAAACTTAAGCACAAATAATAAATCAATGAAATATCAAAAATGTTTATTTATAAACCATCTAAGGTCACCAATTGCCACTGCCATTTGCCACTCGCTAGTTGCCAGTGCCACTATTAGAGATACCCGTTGTATTTCATAAAGTTGATACAATTATATATTATATGATTATACCAAATCAAATATAATTTCCATAAGTTTATATGAATCGTTTAAAATAAATACTGTGAATGATATTAATTCAATGCAATTTAAATGTGTAATGTAAGAAATAAATGTTATAATAATTTATTATTTGTGTAAAAAACGTAAGTAGATCTCTATAGTCTATGTCATGTAATACTATTACAATAAAACAGAAATTTTCCAAAAAATTTGCAAAATTTAAGATCAAGTTCAAGTTCCCATTATTTTTATGCATTGGTTCGGTGCACTAGCTTATGAAATAAGAAGTAATTCTTCTGAAGTATTAGTTTCACTGCAAGTCCATAGAGTATAGATACATCTAATCTATTCTAACCAAAAATTCTCTTTAATAAATAGTTTTTTATTTATTTTTTAGTTGGATAAAGGTAAAATACATTTTTTTACTTATTTTAAATGTTCCTAAAAATAACAAATTTGATTGAAAGAACTAGGGCGAATTAAAAAACCAGAAGGTAGTAACACTGACTTTTCGCTGATTCGTATCAAACTTCGCATTCTGCAACGCTCTCACTTCTGTGATCTGTCAACGCTTAAATTTTACATTTCTTCTTGGCGGCTGTCGCCTGTCGCCATTCTTGCACGTAAATATTCCTTAATTTCAATATTCAAATTCAACTTCATATTTAAAAACACATGTAAGTTCTTTCAATTGTAAATATTAAAATTAAATAATGTTCAAAACTGTATTAATGTTTTATACTGTGACAATAAGCACGTGTAATTCGAAGCCGGCACTACCTACTTTGTGTTTGTAATTATTTTCGTTGTGGCCAAAGTCTTATTGTAAAATTAATTTGACATTCTAAAAATTGAATAGGGAGCGAATTTATCTTGCTACGCAACTAAATTATAAAAAAATTCGAATAAAACATCAACTTATCTAAAATGAAGGTACTTGAAAATTTAATGGAGGTTCAGACACTAAAAAGGGCTCTAAATAAGTACAGATATGGAAGTAACGGAATCGAAAGACATTAAATCAAACTATAATTAATATAATATTTTTATTACATTTCAGAGTCCATAATGGATGACGAATGGGATGATGTTTGTGATGTTGTAAGTATTATATATGCTTAACTGGAATTCTTGTGGCACAGTTGAAGACTTATCTATATTTAAGACTAATGTTTTTAATTAAACATTGCTATGTACTGTATTGCTAGCAGTGTCCAGATTTGAAAAACATTTGAGACATTTTTGACTTTACATGAAGTTTAACGGTATTGAGTTTGTGAAAACCTTCAAATTCATGTTTAATTCCAGGTTGTACCACCACCTGTGGTGCAGTACACAAAATCCCACGATGATGTTGATGAGGGCCATAGCTTATCAATTGGAAGAGGATTCCAATCTTTTGTAGAGGAAAATGGTAATTTAGAACATATTTTATTATTTTTAATGATAAAAACAGCCATTTTTTCATCTCCGAGTGAAGATGCAGTCTCATAATCATTCTGTCTCAGAATCATCATGTTTGCTTAGAAGCCTTTTATTACAATACTGTTATCAAGTTAATATACCTTTAAAATTTTTATGTAAATAAGAAAATTGATACTCTTTTAATTTTTAGCCGGGGCGGGTTGCTAGTTGACAATAATATCAATTTGTATTGTATGTTTGTTTAACTAGATTTTGACAAAGGAAGCAATGGTTTTGGCGAACGTAGAGGGCGCGGTGGTAGGGGTGGCGGCAGGGGTCGAGGGGGACGCGGCGGACGTGGAGGCTTTCGGGATAGAGGAGATTATGAAGCAAATGGTAAAATATTTTCTTAATAAAACCTTATTTGATACTAGCTGTGCCCCGCGGTTTTACCCGCGCAGGTCCCGATCCCTGGGCAATACCAGGATAGAAGTTATCTCTAGTGTTAATCCAGGGTATCATCTATCTGCTTCGTGCGTCCTCGGCAGGTCCGCCCCCCGAAAGGGTGCGCGACGGAACACCGGTGGGTTTTAGTCGGTAGGGCCCTTCTGGCGAGTCCGACATAACCACCTCCTTCTCCCCCGAGGAGGACGCGGTATCCGTAAGTGGATTTCCCCCCGTCAAAAAAAAAAAAAAAAGGGTATCATCTATCTACATACCAATTTTGACTAAATATGCGGTTTTTGCTTAAAAGAATAACAAACATACATCAATGAATACATTCTTACAAACTTTCATGTTAATAATATTAGAAAGATGTAATAATAATAAAATAATATGTACTTATACTTATAGTTTACAATTATGATTTTTCAATGTTTTGAAATTACTCAACTTACACTTAGTTAAACACAATGTGCTAAAATACATTTCAACATGGCACTTAAGCTGTTTAAGTGTCCACCTTATCAAGAGAGTAGGATATTTAGAACTTTGTAGACATTTATGAGTGTTTACATTACAATTCTTGGCATTGTTTTTTGTAATTTTTTATGTTCATTATTTTTGATACATGATTAATTTGTTGATAACATAACTGCATGTAATGTTACACTAATTGTATAATGGGTGTCATATAAACAAGTATGTATAAAGCCTTTCAGGCCATTTGACACTATGTATTTACATATTTTTGTTTCTAAGAAATTTGCAAGGTAAATTGTTAAAATCAATAGGTGACAATGACAATGAGTATAGAGGAGATTATGAAGACAGAGGCGAGAGGGGAGAAAGAGGTCGAGGGAGGGGCAGAGGCAGGGGAGGTGGAAGAGGAGGTGGGCGGTCAGGGGAAGATGCCCCTGAGGAAGGAGAGGAGAAAAAGGCACCTGTCACCTATGTACCTCCAGACCCAACGGAAAATGAACAGGAGATCTTCAGCAGCACTATCTGCTCGGGCATCAACTTTGATAAATTTGACCGTATAGCTGTTAAGGTTAGTATCTTATACTCAAACTGTTCCTTATTGTGTTTTGATTTTGTATGTAGTTTTTCGTGATATACCCTGTAATTCTTCATGTACTAATTCATTACTTTTTAAATATTTATTTTCATAGAAAAGGATTTGCTCCTGAAAACATTGCAATAATTTTTAGATCAGCTAATGCACTGTTACAAAAATAATATCAATAAAAATTAAATAACTAGTAAAAGTATTTTCATTACATAATTAAAGGTTTGCCAAGTATTTATATAACAAATTCTGGTCTGTTCTGAAGTCAGTGATGAGTTGTTGACTGTATATAATGTTGTTTCATGATACATATCAATTGATTTCATACCAATGAATGTTTCATTGGCATAAACAAAATTTGTAATTATGAATTCTTCACCTACTCTGTATTATTTATCTTATCATTATATCTTAGGTGACTGGTGAAAATCCTCCGAAGGCTATTGACAGCTTTGAATCGGCAAACTTAAGAAAATATGTCCTGGATAACATACTCAAGTCTGGATACAAGAAGCCAACACCAATTCAGAAGCATGCTATACCAATTATTATGGATGGCAGAGATTTGATGGGATGTGCTCAAACTGGATCTGGAAAAACGGTAATGTTTTCCACATTTTTCTAGCTTCATAAATTATTATTAAAAATCTTTATACAAATCTACTTAGGTGACTTTAAGAGTATCACAATGTAATAACGAATTAAAGAAATCTTTTCAACAAAGTAATGATGAAACAAAACTATTTCTTGTACTGCAATCTTATTTAATAGTAAACTGTTTTTTTTACCAGGCGGCATTCCTTCTCCCCATCATTAACACTTTATTGCAAGACAGCCGGGAACTAGTAGTGGGAGAACGAGGTTGCGCTCAACCACAGGTATGATAAAATATGATTGCTTACAGTTTTTATTTTATACAAAATATATCCAAGTGCTATATAGTGCATTATTATAATGTATCGTCATTTATTCTGTGTAGGTGATAGTTGCGTCTCCAACACGAGAACTAGCATTGCAAATCTTTAATGAAGCAAGGAAGTTTTCTTATGGATCGGTGTTGAAAGTTGCTGTGGCGTACGGAGGTACTTCAGTCCGTCATCAAGGAGACCAAATCTCTGTAAGTACCAAGTAAAGTTTTTACATTATTATTAACAGGGTGTAAAAGACTTAAGTCCGAAAACCGAAACCATACATATACGTAATGTAGTCTGTAACCTAATCTAGTCCCCCTGTTTGCCGTTTGTTTATATTGCTGTACATTTTAATTTTATTGTTTCATGGCTTTATTTAGATATATTACTAGAGTACACTATTAAAGTACACTTACCGGACCTTAATAAGTACAAAAAAAATGTGGACAAAATTGAAATTCAATTTTTTATATATTTAAAATCATTGTGTGAATGCAACCTTTAAATTTTCAAAGTTACGTTATTTACACCCTCCTTCTGTTTTAAAAGATTCTGTCTAACATTGTAATTAAAGATTTGCCTAATTTTTATCAAAACAAGTGTCCAATAAAAATTAAATCCTTACGAATTGATTCCTTTTTATATGCAGAGAGGCTGTCACATCCTCGTAGCAACGCCGGGCCGTTTGCACGACTTCGTAGACCGCAACCGTATATCTTTCGATAGCGTGAGATTTGTAGTGCTCGATGAAGCTGACAGAATGTTAGATATGGGATTCATGCCGTCTGTGGAGAAGATGATGGAGCATCCGACAATGGTGCCTAGTGTAAGTGCTTAAAAAAACTCTTTCAATGTTTGTCTTTTTTAAAGGGCATTAAATTTAAAGATGAAATAAAGACTTAGAATATTTATTTGACCTATCAATTAAATTAAATTGTTCAACTTTCTAGTGGCGTCTTTAGACAATAAAATAGTTTTTATCAAAAATAAATCGACTTCAAACTAAAAACCAAAAAAAAAAGTACTTTTTTACACTTTTCCATAGGGTGACCGTCAAACACTGATGTTCTCGGCGACGTTCCCGGAAGACATACAGCACCTGGCTGGTCGCTTCCTCAGCAACTACCTGTTCGTGGCCGTGGGAGTGGTCGGCGGCGCCAGCACTGACGTCGAACAGATCTTCCATCAAGTGGCCAAGTATGAAAAGCAGAAAATGCTCAAGGAACTTGTCGAAGAAAATGGTAATTAGACATTAGTACAACTTGCCATGAAATAGTTTTAATTAAATGAAACAAACATTCAATGGAAAATTAAAGCTTCGTCAATCGTATCTTTGTATGTTTCTACTGTTATACTGTAAAATGTGTTGAGTTCGGATGGAAGGTGAGGCGGAGATTTTTTTTTTGTCACTTATAAGTAATTTTTTTTTCTAGATGGCAAGCGCATTCTAGTGTTTGTGGAAACTAAACGCACAGCGGACTTCATTGCTTCCCTTATGTCAGAACAACAAATGCTGACATCATCTATCCACGGCGACCGCATGCAACGCGAAAGAGAAGAGGCGCTTCATAATTTTAAGAGCGGCCGCCATTGTATTCTTGTTGCTACAGCAGTCGCTGCTAGAGGACTAGGTAAATTACAAATCATTATGTACCCATTTTAATGGTCTCCAATGTAATCCAGTTAATCCAGTCTTATCCAATGTTCATTATAAAATTGGATTATATTATGTCTCAAGTCTGAACTGCAAACCAAATTTAAGAATGTTTCAAATTAATTGATAGCTCACAATGCAGGTCTATAAAAATAAAATATTATAATTCGTCCATTTCCTTTTAAAAATCTCAATTCTTCATTTCTTATCTCTTCAATCTTAATTTCTTATTCCTATAAAAATGTTTAATATCTATCATGGGGCAGGATGAATGCTATATTGTTATGATCTCTATTAAGGCACTAATAACTAAGTAAATTGACAGATATCAAGAATGTAGACATAGTAGTGAACTATGACCTGCCGAAGAGTATCGACGAGTATGTGCACCGCATTGGGAGAACAGGTCGAGTTGGCAATCGCGGCAAGGCTGTGTCCTTCTTTGACGACGAAAAGGTTGGTTTAAATCTTACTGAATTGATAGCAGTTAATGTGTAACTCACTAGCAGTACCCTGCGGTTTCACCACCCGTTCCCGGAACAATACCGGGATGCAAGTATCCTATGTGTTAATCCAGGATATCATCTATCTGCATACCAAATTTCAACTAAATCGATCCAGCCATTTTTGCGTGAAGGAATATCAAACATCCATCCATAAATAATACACTGTCAACAACTTTCACATAATTTATAATACATATTAGTAACACGCAAAATACGAACACTAGCCCGTGCCTACTACTACATATTAGTAGAATTTTACTATGTTATTGTTACTTGTTGAATACATATAGGAGGTAAGATTTGATTGTTTGTTTGAATTGAATTGGCTCCTAAATTACTAAAGGGATTCTTATTAAATTCGAAAAAGATTCCGTTGTGAACTAGGGGATGAATATAAGCTTTTTATAGTGAAACAAAGTTGAATAAATAGAAATGGAACATAATAGTTTATATGTGAATTTGGCCATTGGATCCGCAGTTGCGTAATTAATTATTAATTAACTTAAAAAAAAAATAAAGTCGACTTCGTTCAAACTGTTCATAATCAGCGGAGATATTGATAATACCTATTCAAGAAAAAAATCGTTCAAATCTAGACTAATATTATAAAGCTGAAGAGTTTGTTTGTTTGTTCGTTCGCGTTTCTTTGAACGCGCTAATCTCAGGAACTACTGGAAACTTCGAATTGAAAAATTAAATTCATCCCCAATTTTCTACCCTTGGGGATTGTTTTTTATTATAAAATTTAAATGACCACCCTTGAGGTACCGCCGGTATACGCCGAAAATAGATTTGTTTAAATCGGTTCATAATTGGCAGAGTGATCGCCTAACAAACATAGAAAAAAAATCATATGGGTCGAATTGAGAACCTCCTCCTTTTTATGAAGTCGGTTGAAAATGATGACCATGACTGCATAAAAATGTTATTAATGTATCACATACTTGAGGCATAATGTAATTATTTGACTCATTTATGATACAGGATTCGGCATTAGTAGCAGATTTGGCTAAGATTCTGCGACAAGCTGAACAACCTGTGCCGGACTTCTTGCAAGGCGGTGGTGGTACTGCCACGTACAAGAGCAACAAGTACGGTGGCAGCGATATCAGGGTGTGTAATACATTTATTTAGCTTGAAACTATTCATAAATGAAGGTATGTTATTTAATTAATGTCAAAAATTATTAATGATGTAAAATATTACTTGGATGTTTAAAAAATACAATCGAACAAAAAAGAATTAGTCAACTAATTGGGAGCATCTTTGATTGAAGTTTGAACTATCAAATGAAATTGTTATATTTTTTTTATTTTCCAATTGTTCTGTAAATGTTCAATGCATTCAATAGAGGACAACGGAGACAGAAATTGAGGTACAGCTGCTATTTGCAATTACATATGATATGCTTAATTAATAGTGATTTTTAGTTAAACAGTCATTTTTTTAGTCATTTATTTAAAACAACATGTAACAGAATTATTTACTTTTTTAAAGACATAGAAGTGATTTGCATGTCTAGATTGTTTTAAATATTTTTATTTTCATTATATTAATAACTTCACTTTAGTAGATGTTTATAGACATATATTGAGAAGCATCTAGTGCAAGCTATAACTATTTATTGTTTAATATTTCAGAACTTTAACAATGTGAATTCACCGGTGGAGGCTGGGCAGGAACCAGATGAGGAATGGTAACTGCACTATAAGTGCTAACGTGAATCAATCGGTCCAGTGATTTGACATTGTGCAACCAGTGGTGCGTGTATCTTTGGTGCTTGAGCTAACAATATTACGTGGACAGACTATTAACTTTTTTACTCAATACCACTCAAGACTGCAACTACTGTGACTAGTATTTATAGATTTAAGATAAACTTTCAGTTTCAACATCTTCATAATGCACAAGTCCATTGATCAAAAACCATACCATTGTTGTACTTATTAGGCTAGATCTTTTCTTTTGTTTTTGTTACGAGTGATTTAAGTTGCCTTTATTTTTAGTTTATAAAAATGTGTTTAAAGAACTTAAGAGCAAGGCGATACCAATCTGTGATGTGTTAACGTTGCTCAGTTTAAATTTCGTTAAGATAAATATTTTGTTCTTGTTTTCTTGAATCTCGGTTAAATACAACAGCAAATACCTTGTTTATGATACATGTTTGCTTTAGTGAAACCTTACAAAAACAATTGTACAAATGTATAACCGAATCATAGGTTTTTATTATATTATAGACTGTGATGATTATTACTTTAAGTAGATTAGTCGAAGCGCCCGAGGTGTGACATTGACTCTTAAGTGTGTGTGACTTTTGAAGTTTTAATTAATAGAGATTCAATTGACTAATTTGTGTCGACACCAAGTGTTAAATTTAAAATATACTAACTACAGTTGATTTGATAACTTCAAGTAAATGATCATAATGTTGAATTTGATAACTTCTAGTGAATGACCATAATGTTGAATTTAATAACTTCAAGTGAATGATCGTAATGAATTCAGTTGTTTTGAGAACGAATTAGTTAGTTTGGTAATTTTAAAATGCGTCATACCCTTTTTCCATTAGTACAAATATATATGTACATGCAAATTACAAGAAAGTATATTATATGATTAGTTCTTAGTTTTTTTGTTTTGAGATATTACTTTAATATAAGTTTGATTATTAAAAAAGATATTTCATTCCATGCCCTTTGATTTGTTTGATAGTGGTTTTCACGTGTGACTGTCTAGTGTCCATTTGAAATAGTTACTTTAGACAGAACATTTTTTATCATTGAAATTATCCTTCCATTTCATAGGTTCGTTACTGTGTAATAAAAGAGAGTTGTATTTTCACCAGCATAAAACTAGCGTGTAAAATTCTTCTTTATTTTAAAATTCATCACAGCAAAGGTATAAAAATAGTTGGTTTTCTTTACATCTTTAATCATCGTGTACCTACTGAGATCGTACCACAGGAGTTGTGTCGTCCATTTTCTTTGTTCGATGCAAGACGTCTGTTTATTGTCCTTGTTTATTATAATTTAATACGCACTTTGTATAAATAAAAAACACACTAAAAACCATTATCATTAATCTGAAACAATAATACGGTATTATTGAAGTGTTAACAATTAAATGATAACATATTGCATACATCAAAATATGTTAATTTATCACCTGAGTTCGTAAAAGTATCGTAAACCATCCCTCTCGCCCTCCAATGGAAATATTGAACGAATCTGAAAAAGCATTTATTACCTTGATATCTTAATCTTGCTAAATTAAAAGTTACATATTATACTACATAATAAGAAACATACCCCAACATGATAACGCAAGCCACAGCTATAATAATGCTCAGTATGTAGATAGCTCCAGGTAAGGTAGCTACTGTAAAAGCGTACACTGTGTTGTATATAAGAGGAGAAAAGACTGGCGCGAATCCCTCTACAGCTGATATAAGAACAAATATTTTCGCCACGTCTTCTGAAGGTAACGTTTTACTAATAAAGGAGCGCGTCAGAGCACTCGGAAGTCCTTTGAATATTGAGATAAATGAACCTGGAAATAACCAGAATATAAGTTATATGAACTAAATTATTTATATAGGGATAAAGAGTTCCAAATTATTTAGAGTAAAACTGCTATAATAAGTTTGCGATTCAGATAGAAAAGTGTTATAAACTAGTGTAGGTATACACTATCCTATGCACATTTTTAACCATAGTTAAGGCAGCATGGGAAACTAATTAACGCAGATGTTAATATTCTAACGATGCAAGTACTTATAGGAAGTAGAATTTGTAAGACATGACGTAAAAACATTAAATGCAAATTGTTGCCTTATTCAAAATGACTTGTATGATAACGCAGATGTTAATTTGCGAATCTTTAATCTTAAAAGTAAACGAATACCTACCTAAGTACATGTACCACCAGTCAACAGCAAGTATTTTTAAAATATATTCGGCAATACTCGGAACAATCCCGAATATAGAAAATGAAATGTCACCCATTCTCAATAGCTTTTGTACAACCATTACGCCTAGGAAGCTTCCAATGAACATTATAGACGTACTAACTGCGGAATATATGGTATAATCTTGCAATGACCAATGAAGCTGTTGTCTTGAGAAAAGGTATTCCAGTATATCCGTACCATACGCAGACAAAACTAGAAGAAATTTCGTTATAATTATCAATATAATCTGAACTCTTCCGTTATGCGGTCGCCTTTTAAATGATTCTCTGAATAAATCTTTTACAAGCAAAAGATCAAAGACTCGTGTAGACCCGCCCTAAAATATAAAAGTATGATATTATATTCAAATAGATAATATAAAGAATGTATTCTATTCATCATACCTGTAGCGCACCATTCAACGATTCTTTAATAAAAACGTTCATAAATGTATACGCAAATACATTCAATGTAGCGGCCAAAAGTAAAAGATAGATATTTCCGAATCTGAGTATCAAGTAAGAGCTCAAAATGGAACCGATAACTGTTCCAGATGATGTTGACGCGTCCACCAGTGTCATTCTGAATAGTTAGAAAACGAATATAAACTTATACTGCTATAATTTAATAGAAATAAGGGCGGACTATACCTGCTTAGGATGACAAAAAACATCTTTAAAGTTAAATAAAATTATTATCATAATTGCATGTAACTATTAGATATGAGATTATTACAGAGGTTTATTTATTATATTTTAGGTTTATTATACCTAAATATTTAATTGTTATGTATAAAGACTAACAGAACTTGTTAAGACCCACCTGAGCGAGGTGCTTTCTTTCGAACTTGTATCACTAACATAGCAATATGCCCCAGTATATAATACCACATAGCCTCCCGTCACTGAAAATGGTATGACGGTCGCAATATACCACCACGGTCCTAAATTGTCTATTAAACCGAAAAGAACTACTAATATACTGGTTATTGAAGATCCTGGAATACAAACAACGATAACATTTTTTTAAAATATACTTATCTATATCTATCTATACTCTATATAAAGCTGAAGAGTTTGTTTGTTTGAACGCGCTAATCTTAGGATCTACTGGTTCGAATTGAAAAATTATTTTTTTAATGAATTGACTATTTATTGAGGAAGGCTTTAGGCTACATAACATCACGCTGCGACTAATAGGAGAAAAGATATAATGGAAAATATGGAAAAAACGGGGAAAATTATACATTTTTCCTTTGCGTGCGCTGCGAAAACGGTTCAAGATACAAGAATAATATGTATGACAGAATTATTCCTCTTTAAATGATCTAAAAAAAAGTCCGCGACAGTATATGTCTATCTTCTAAGATTGACTCACTATAACATAATAATAGAAATAGATCCGACGGGGACGAAGTCGCGAGCAACAGCTAGTTATCAAATAAAGTTTGAAGGAAAGAAAAATTATCACAGGACATGGAAACGATACGACAATACTTCGTATTTTGTATATTTTTAAGTAAATTGGTAGTCTTACTACGAAGACAAACTTCTTACCTAAAAGGGACCATGTCATTAACGGCTTTCGGCCGTACGTGTCCGACCATGCGCCGAGGAAAAAAGACAAAAATGCTGGAACAATTGACTCCAGCAACGCTTTAACTGTTGCCACGAAAGCGGTATATTCCTGAACCTCTGCCTCCAAGTGGTTCGTCGCGTTGGTTTTGATAGGAGATAGAAATGGCCGACATTCTGCCTTGGTGTAGTTCAGTGCATGTACACAAGTGCGGTAAAGCACAATGTTACTTACTGCAACACCTAAGTAAATAAAACTTTGTGTTTACATATCCTACATACTAAGAACCTCGAAATGATTTATTACCTACTTGATCGATATATTGAAGAAAAAATGTATCATACCTATATCGTGATACGTAATACAATGGAAAATATGGGTACAATAATTATTTATATAGACACTTGTAATATTTCTAGTATTATTCATCTAAGTTAAGGATAAAATAATAGTTGAAGTCATTAAGAAGATTATTTAGTAAACATTTTTATATTAAAGGAAAGAACTTAATTAAGAAAAAAAATAATTTCGAACATAGGTAGGTGCTCAAACTTGTGAGCTTGAATTATAGATGAATGATGCTATTATTTTAGATATATTGTATAATATATATGTATAATGTGCTACATAATATTATAGACGTTTGTTTTTTACGTTTTCATGAAATAATTACGTGAACAGATTTTACATAAATGTGGCAAACAGGTAATAACTTAATCACTTTGCCACAGGATTTAAAACGAGGTACATTAGTGAATACATAAACCTGTTAATGATTTAGAAGTTCAAATAACTTAACGTTAATTATGAATAAAAAGGTGTACCTATTATTTACTCCATCTCTTCAATAACGAATATATAAATATTAAATAGCATAGCGGCATATTTTTGATATGAAGTTACATTTATCTATTGAAAATTATTGATTGTTACAATTATCACATAGCGGGTTAAATAACGTGAATCGTGATTTAATTTCATGCGACTACCTACCACATACCTAATCCTTTGTATTTTAAATTTAAGTAAGTAATATATTTATACCGTCTGTGATTTAAATTATATTTCACATCAACGCAAATTTTGTAATCATAAAGCAAATAATAATATAAAACTTAAATTACTGGTAAGTGATATAGCAACTATATTGAGAAACACCGACAACTCAATAGTATTGCTGATTGATCTCTTCGGCAAATTCACGTTTACCGTAGGTTCTTCATTTCGGTCTGGCATTTTATTCTTCCTTAAAACTGGACACTTCAGTAATTTTAGTAATGTTTATTTTGAAAAAAATTGTAACACACTAAACATTACACACCTTTTAACGAAATAAAAAAATAAGATTAAGCACCACTCTCCGATTACATTACCTAATACATTATGATTTATGATGAATAATTTTTCTACGAATAGGTACAGTTTTATCTGAGATAATGTTTATCACGCAACGAATAATTGAATACTGTACATACAGCTACACAATAACATTGAGCCACATGACTCACAATCATAATAGTATTCGCTTGACGTTTTTAAGCTTACTGCTAGGCAGTGCTAGGTATGTTATATTCGTAGTTTTGACAAGGACGGATTTAAAATATCAAATACTCATTGCTCACTAACTAGACTACGGAGCAACCGACTCGCCACGATAGATCATAGAACCAGTCGGCGGACAATAGCAATGACATCCGCTCGTGCGGTGCTTAGGTATACTTGCTTAGATGAGACAAAAGAATTTTAAATCTTTTATTTCATAGGTAGCACTTGTTGCACTGTCCAATTATGTATCTAGGAGTTACTTGCGTCACTAAAAAGTTTACGTGACTAATAAAACTTGAGATATTCTCGTGAATATAACTTAATGAGTTTCTTTATATAGTTTCTAATATGAAGGCGTTTGTGTCAACTATCTTTGAAGCAACAAGTGCAATTTAGTTAAAATTTGTAAAGGTGAGTGTAACTGACAACGTCGTTTAAAGTTACAAGATTAAATTTAGACTTTAATCAAAAGGCAAAAAAGGAACCCTTGAACACGGCATATAACTAAATAAATTAAAAAAAAATCACGCATAGAATCGGGTTCTGATGTTAACCATGAGATACGTAGAGTTAAAGGGTAGGTTTGGTATTTATTAATGTTAAAACATTAAAGAATTTCGACATTTCTGTACGAAGTTTTCGAAGCTTAGCGAATCTTACAAAATGGCTCGCAAACAAAACAATTTAGCCGATTCTATTAAAGTTATATTATGTAAAACCATCATACATTAGGTATTCAAGTTTTTCGGTACAGTTGTTTGTCTTCTAGAATCTATAGGGACAGACACCCGATTTAAAAAAAAACGGTACCTACAGGTTTAAATATGTTGAACACGGTTACCTAAGTCAAATAAGTATCATTAGAACTATCGTTACGTATATATCGTTAGTATATAATGTACACCACGTGTACCCCCACAGGCCACAACTATTTGTTATAGGTACGTGATTTTATATTTGTGTAGTTTCATCTATCAGCCAGCGCGGCGATCTGAAAAAACAGAGCGATCACTTACACTGGTTTCGGGACAGCACAAAATGAGTGGCTATCTTTTGATTTGATTTTGATAAAAAATATGGTTGTTTTTTGATGTGCAGAACAATATAATATTATGTCATTTTTTAACCGTTTGACGGTCGTCTATGAATGATAGTGGGCTCTATATAAGTTGCAAATTGCAACTCTTGTGGAAACGCGTTGTTCTCCATCTCTTTGTCTGTTAATACTTAATCTCAGAAGTGCGTTGACTCCTCTTTCAACAAGTCATAGATTTAAATTTTACAGTTACAAAAAACTTAGCTTTGTAAAAAATCAAGTAAACCTAGATAAGTACCTCAGCTTATGCCTCAAAGATATATTTCATCTCTGTTATCAGGATCAAGGCAGACAAGAATAAATAAAAGAGACATAAAGAAAGAATATTTTATTAGTACTTTCATACTTTATCATTAATATCACCACAAAAGTTTGATCGAAAATATGTAAACGTAACAGCACCGTTTTAAGGGTAACACAAAATTTATAGCATATTAAAAATCAATAAAAAAGGGTTGCTCAAAAATTATGCACATAAGTACATAAAGCTTACTGCGCTTCAATAAAAAATTCTTTGAGCAAATAAATATTGAATATTTATTGCTCGTTCAATTTATAAAATACGCTAAGAGCGATTACTTAATACATTGCTATGAGAATAAAGATTTCTTTTTCATTATCTATACCCAATAGGTACATAAAAGCAATAAAATTTAAATCAAAATCTCAATAATTACATTGATTAGATAAATAATGTTCTTCTTATTTTATTTGCCGGATAGAAATACCATACGAGGCAATCACGCTCTATGTCATTTAACAATACAAATATTTATATCTAATCGTTTTAATACGATTTCCGCGTGATGATACATTACGTAATACATTTACGAACAACCATAAATCACGAATGGTCTATACAAATTTAAAATGTACAGCCAAAGTACAACTGACGATATAATAGATACATGTACTGTTATCGGACAATGACCCCACTCCCATAATATTATTTTTAATTATATCTACTATTAAGTATGTACCGTTTTGCAGTTGTTAAGAAAAAATATGCATAAGTAAAGGCATTATTTATTGACGTTAACTTAACTTATGTTACGTACCTATAATTGAACATATGTTAAGATATTATGCTAACTTTAACGAACCATCTTTAAAAGGAATAATTAGGTTTTAATGAAATACCTAACTATTCAATACAATGCAATACAAAAATGCAAATACATAATTAAAATTGGTAAATATTTCAATTATATTAAAGCTTTAACACAAAAACAATGACCATAAAGAGTAAAAATGAGTCAATTATAATCACAGATAATTAATTTTGTTTGAGTCCGACTCGCAATCAAGAAATATTGTTTGTGACTAAGAAACATCACAGTTATTTTACTTAAATTACGAATGTTTAAGTAAACATGTAAGTACATCGAGTTCAAGGCAATAGAAACCTTACTAGGTCAATTTCATTCACGTCATTTTACTATTCTAGTGAATGAATTAACGTAAGCCCTAAGACACTTATTTAAACTAATTTCTACTAGCACCTACACACTTAATGCGTTCTATTAATGTCTTTACGATTGTGACTAAATGCTATGTTATGTAAACAAAAAAAGAAACATCTTAAAATGTATTAAAAGTATAAAAAGAATTAATTGTATTATAGCTTTTTAATTGCACTGGATTATAATATAAAAGCATTTTATTATCGCTATCACAAATTTATATAGTCGTAGGCAAGAATCCACTTATATTTAAAGGTATGTAAGGCACAATGTATAATGTAAATTACCTCTTGAAACATATAATAATTCCATTGAGATATGTTTAAAAAATTTCGTTATTCAATAAAATAAGTCAAAGATTTGTTTAATTAAAAGTTGCCATATTAATCTTAATACCTAAGTTTTTTTTGTATATCTAAATGTATACTTATTCACTGGTCAAATCTTGATAAGAAATCGACGGGGTCTTCCATCTGAAGTATTGCACAAATCTGTAATAACAAAATCAATATCAGAGTATTCTCTTTCAAACATTTAAAAAAATACCTTTAACAGAAACAGCGCTGTTAAAAATAGCCCTTCCGTATTCGTTTTCCTGACAATGAAATTATTATTATAGTAATTATTATAACTTCCTTAAAATCTTTCGGACGCTGATGAATATTTTATGTATAAAACATTGTTTATTTTCCTACTTGAATTATTAACAACTATTAATTTAACTAACAATTTATAAATGTTTTATGACTCGTGGCGTTCAAAGTCCTTTTTTTCTATCCTTTATGCTTAAATTGTTATTATTATATTATATAACTATTGATCAATGTATAAATACTTATGTAAAGGGCTTAAATATGTTAAAATGTAACCCTTTAATCGCTTACCGAAACCTAATGGAAACAAACACCAAAAAAGAGTCACTTATGATTTGAAATTCAATATTAAAACATCAACTATATTTTCAAATATCAAGACACATATTTGTTCCTTTTTGCTCTTTCAGATTTGCTTTTAGATAGGCGTTGAAATACCTTATTAATTAGTAACATAATACGATAAAATAAAAGCATCCTCATTTAATGTATCTAAAGAATAAAAATACACTAAACAAAACTTTATGGCTAAATACAGATTACACATTTGCATTCTCGAAGTTTCCATTAAAAAGGGTCCAGGCAGATAAAAAAAATCTACCTGGGTATGCCCTTGTATGGTCAATGCGATGCATAAAGAAAACATTCATTAACCCACGGTTAAGCGATAACTTAAAAAGCATTTTTTAAGTTTAAATTATTAAAGTAGATATAACATATTAAACTATTGTCGTCTAATTCATCTAAATTTATAATTTAAGTGACACAAGAGCCAGAATATCTTTTCTCTTTTTAATGGAAACTGGGAACCATTTGTCATCCATACTAATATTATAAATGCGAAAGTAACTCTGTCTGTCTGTCTTTCCAATTTCTATCACGCTAAAACTTCTGAACCGATTAGAAGGAAATTTGGTACAAAGACCGTTTAGTGCCTGAAATAGAACATAGGCTACTTTTTAACTGAAAAAAAGGGTTATAAGGGGGGAAGGGGGGGTCAAAGTTTAAATTAAAGTCCACGCGGACGGAGTCGCGGGCAACAGCTAGTGACGATATAAAATTGTTAGGTACAGCATGTAGCCCAATAGAAAAATTATACGTGATTCTCTATACAGTAAACTTACCCAAGGAAAATCACACAGACTCCAGTAATTCCCGTACATAGCAGATAAAAAGCCCCAGGGAATGTTGATATAGTAAAGGCGTATAGCGAATTGTATATAGCTGGCGAGAACAGCGGTGCTATGCCTTCGATAGCGCACATCAGAGCAAACACCTTTGCTATATCTTTCGACGGGAGTATTTTAGTTAGCAGGGAACGAATTAGCGGCGAAGACAGATCTCTGAATAGAGACACACCGGCAGCTGAAATAAACATTTTCATTATGATAATTAATTGCACTAGCAATTACTAAATAAGTAACAGAAGGTATCTTGTTGATAATGAGAATGATATTTAGCATTGTTCACAGACTTAAAGAAGATAATAAACGGTTAATCTGTAATAAAATGACTAAAGATAGATATTAGATTAAATTGATAATTGTATACATCACTAGATAGCGTCTATGAATTTATGAAAATGCAATATTTTAGAGTATTAAATTTTTAGTTTTATATTCTTATAAGACCAAATTCAACTAACATAAAAAGGTAGAATTTTTCAATTGGAATCAATAGTTCCTTAGATTAGCTCTTTCTAACAAATAAACTCTACACCTATATAATACCTACCTACATACCTACTGATATAGATAATATAAAGTTTTTATCTAGATATAATACAATTAAGTCGCTTTATACAAACGTTTGTTTAATGTTGAAGTACAAACAATATAATAATATACTATGCAAATGTATCTTGAAATGCTAAGAGGTATAAAAACAAAGGAAAAAATCATTGTGCAATAGATATTTTGGGACTTCAAACGTTCTTTAAAGGACAGGACGCTTTAGTCTTTACTCTTTACACACTTTTTTTTTTTTTTAATAAAAACATTTATTTAACGAACTTTATAATTTTTAACATTATATTATGTATAGTTTTGCTTACAAATATTAACGTCACATTTGATACGACATGGTGTGTTGACGTAGGTTAGTTTCACATAGCGAACAAAAGGTTTCTTGATTATGTAATCGTGTTCAAACGCAAAGGGAAATAAATAAAAAGTAATTTATTATATCTTTGGACAGTTAGCATACAATAAATTAGTCCCTAATAATATAAATGCGAAAGTAACTCTGTCTGTCTGTCTATCTGTTACGCCGAAATGACTGAACCGATTGTAATGAAATTGGGTACACAGATGGTCTAGAGCCTGAGAAAAAACATAGGCTACTTTTTAACTGAAAGAAAAGGTTATATTGGGGGGTCAAAG